>CAUYPK010079172.1:0-46789 GCA_963574355.1 Loris lydekkerianus | reverse complement strand
CGAATAAAATTGCAACACCTGCTTTTTTCTGATTTCCATTTGCCTGAAATGTGGACAACCATCCTTTCATCTTGGGTCTATATTTATCTTTTAAGGTAAAATGAGATTCTTGTATTCAGCATATATCTGGCCTGAGTTTTTGTATCCAGTCAGTCAACCTGTGCCTCTTTAGAGGACAATTTAAGACATTCACATTAATTGAGAATATTGATAAGCCTGGTAGAATTTTGGGTATCAAGTGTTTGAAAAGTCCAGTGAACATTTTTAATACTTTCGCCACTGTGGAAGTTGGAATTTGATCAAAAGTTTCTGAATGAGTTTACTTTTGTGGTGGAGGATTGCACTGGTCATTATGGAGGATAGGTCTAAGAATATCCTGGAGAGCTGGTTTCATTATGGCAAATTTCTTCAACATGTGAATGTCATTAAAGTATTTAATTTCTCCATCATAAATGAAACTCAGTTTAACTGAATACAGGATCCTGGGTTGAAAGTTATTTTGTTTTAGGAGATTAAAAGTTGATGACCACCCTCTTCTAGCTTGAAAGATTTCATCAGAGAGATCTGCAGTCATTCTAATATTCTTCCCCTTGTACATTATGGTTTTCTTACGTCTGGATGCTTTCAGAATTTTCTCCTTCATATTAACTTTAGTGAAGTTAATTATGATGTGCCTGGGGGTGTCTTATTTGGGTTGAGTTTGCTGGGGTTCTGAAACTGTCTGCTATTTGAATTTCAGAATCTCTTGGCATGTCTGGAAAGTTTTTCTTCATAATCTCATAAAGAAGAGCCTCTGTGCCTTGCAAAGCAACTTCATCACCTTCAGGGATTCCTATAAGGCGAATATTAGTTTTCTTTGAATTATTCCAGAGCTCTCTGAGAGAATGATCTGTTTTTGCCCTCCACTTTTTTTCCTCTTTGAGCATTTGGGAATATTAAAAAGCTTTGTCTTCAATGTCAGAAATCCTTTCTTCTGCTTGCTCCATTCTGTTACTGAGGGATTCTACTGTATTTCTCAGATCTTTGAGGGCTGCAAATTCTTGTCTCAAAGTGTCAAAATCTTTGGTGATTTTGTCTTTGAATTCATTGAATTCTTGAGACAACTTTTGAAATGCTCCTTGAATTTCTAATTCAAACTTTACCCCCACTCTATTGATCTTATTTGCAGTCCAAATTCTAAATTTGATTTCTGACATCTTAGCCATTTATTTATCTTCAATTGTGTTTGCCATATTTTTCCTTGGCGGAGTTGACCTACTCTGGTTATTCATGTTACCAGAGGTTTTTCACTGATTCTGCCCCATGTTTATTTTACACCGTATGGCTAGATGAGCAGATAAGGTGAAGTTGGGTTGGGGGCTCTGGGAGTAGTGGTTAACCAGCCTTTTGCCCAAGAGCTGGGACTGGTGTCTGTAACTTTTCCCCTAGAGCTTTGCAAAGGACCTGTGCAGTGCTACAGCCTGAGACACTGGGGACCTTCTTGGTGTGGTGGGGCTAAGTGGCTCTGTCTTGTTTTCAGCTGGTCTCTGTCCAACCCTAGTGAGTCAGTTACTCTGGGTTGAAGTCTCAGCTATAGAGAAATATTAATACTAGCAATTAAGTCATCCCACCCCCTCACAGGCAACAACTGGAAAAGGAAAATCAAACCTTCCCACAACCACACACCCAGGGTACTACTTTGGATAGTCCTCGTATGATTGGACCAGTCCAAGAGGTCCAAATCAATTGTCCCAGTCAGCACTGGTCTCAGGTGGGAGAGTACAAAAGGTCTCCGGCAACTAGATAGCAGGGGTCTGCTGAAAGCTCAAGTATGACTCGCTCTGGTGCTCTGTGAGGTCAGAAGGACCCACTCCACAAATGAATTCCATCTCCATCTTTCTTAATGGCCGAATAGTATTTCATGGTACACATATACCACAGCTTGTTAATCCATTCCTGGGTTGGTGGGCATTTAGGTTGAGACAGAGTCTCACTTTATCACTCTCAGTAGAGTGGCATGGCATCACAGCTCACAGCAACCTCAAGTGATCCTCTTGCCTCAGCCTCCCAAGTAGCTAGAACTACAAGCACTTGCCACAACTCTGGCTGGTCTTGAACTTCTGAGCTCAGGCAATCCACGTGCCTTGGCCTCCCAGAATGCTAGGATTACAGGAGAGAGCCACTGCTCTCAGCCTTATGTATTATTATTCTTAAAGAGGTCTCTAACACAGCATAATCCTTGGGCTCTGGAAAACTTGGATTCACCCTGGCCTACATCCCAGCTCATGTGCTTTGTTTTGTGTTTTTTAAACTGCTTTCTGGATATCTAATAATTATGCTAGCCCTTGGGGACAGTGAATGGGGTACACATGGTCCCTTCTCTTGGAGAAAACACCTTTCATATGAAGACCTGTTTGAAACAAGTAACTGTAAGAAGAATACTGTTATGAAAGAGAATTCTGTGAGAGCTGGAGAGCTGAGCCAGCCTCAGACCTCAGGGAAGAGTTCCCTGAGGAAGCATCACTTAAGACCCAGGCAAAGTGGAAGGATTTCCAGGTAAAGACACCAGTGGGTGCAGTGGCTTGGGGATGGAGCCCAGAGTGGCTTGAGAGTGAAGGCTGCAGGGAGTGACCCAAGTGGAAGCTGGAAAGGTGAGCAGGGCCTGATCCTGGAGGGCCCAGAGCTCAAGGTGAAAGTTTCGCAAGACAAACAGCAAGAAATGACATAAGACAGGGGTCCTCAAACTTTTTAAACAGGGGGCCAGTTCACTGTCCCTCAGACTATTGGAGGGCCAGACTATAGTTAAAAAAAAAAAAACTATGAACAAATTCTTATGCACACCGCACATATCTTATTTTGAAGTAAAAAAAAAAAAAAAAAAAAAACAGAACAAATACAATTCACACCACCTCATGTGGCCCACGGGCTGCAGTTTGAGGACCCCTGACATAGGAAGTCAAGAGCTATTTAAAATATAAGAGCCCAGGTGTTGTGATTGAATATGATGATGTTGGTGAATAAAGAAACCAAAGGTAACACACAGATTCCAGCAACTGGTGGATGAGGACACAATTTTCAGAAATGTGGAAGCCAAGGGCTGGGGGTGGGGAAAGCAGAGAGGGGAATCAAAATACTGGTCTGAGGCAGGTTGAGTTGTAGCTGCCAGTGAGACACTTAGAGATCTGGGTAGTTTCATGAAACATTCTTAACCTCGAAGATGTAGATTCTTTAAAATCATTGAAATGGCACATACTTAGCCTGAAGGACAGGGCTTACTGTAGAATAAAGCAAAGGACCAGTGGAAAATAAATATTTTAATTAAATATTAAATATATATGACATACTAGATAATATTTAAGTATTAAATATGTCAATAACTCAATATATTCATGTTATACATTTAACTCTGTCTCGAGGTTATAACTAGCAATGCCTAAGTATTTTGAAATATGAATAATGTTTGAAGTTACCAATTCTTCAGAGGTTATTCAATTAAGAAAACAAGTGGTAGGTCTGTCAACACTTCTAAATATTAAATGCAAAAAGTACATATACCACAAGCAAAGTAAAGCCTCTTTAGGAAGGGGGGTTCTCCTTCCGTATAAAGTGTTAGATGGAAGAAGCTTTCACAAACATGTGTGGTTACGAGGTCTCTGATCATGCCTATAAATACTAAGCTTTGAAATTCCAGATCCACTGGCAGGGCTGGTGTTGCTATTCTTTGAAGGTACTGGTGAGTTTTGGTCACTGTGTCTTGTTGAGTCTCCATTATTAACAGGACGCTTGCTAAGATGAGCAGTTGAACATTAGGCAGGTTGGCAAACTATGGCTGTGGGTGATGACTATGAGCTAGAGGGCCCTTCAAATGGCAGGTGCTCTACACTGTAAGCATCCACCGTGTGGGGGCATGGTACTGGAGACTATTTAAAACAGAGAAGAGGCAGGTACCAAAGCAATTTTTAAAAAATAGTGCACACGAATCAGAGACAGTTTCTGCCTCAACTCTATCTACTTTACACTCTTATATGGAAGTCTGATTTAGGTTATTGCTTTGTTCTTTTTTGTTGTTGTTTGTTTGTCTTTTTGAGACAGAGTCTCACTACATCGCCATGGGTAGAATATCATGGCATTATCATAGCTCACTGCAGTCTTAAACTCTTGGGTTCAAGCAATCCTCCTGCCTCAGCCTCCAGATTAGCTGGAACTATAGGCCCTCACCACAATGCCCAGCTGGTTTTTCTATTTTTAGTAGAGTTGGTGTCTCCTTCTTGCTCAGTCTGGTCTCGAGCTCCTGAGCTCAAGCAATCCACCCACCTCGGCCTCCCAGAGTGCTAAGATTACAGGCATGACCCTCCTGGCCTTTGGGTTACTGTTTTCATATTCTTGCACCTTTACTCAAAGGCTGATCTCCCTGCTTGAAACTCTTTATCTGCCTCTGTGCCTTTTCCAACACCAGCCACATAGGCCACGGCTTTCCCTCTTCATCTGTACCCTGCTGCTAGCTGCGGTTGGCTCCCTGTCCTTGGCACCAGGGGAGAGCTGTCCTGCACTGTGTTACTGTCAGCTCTGTGCCTCCTCTCCTGAGTGTGAACTCTTTGAGGTCAGAGACTGCAAAAATTTCTGTTTTTCAGTTTGTCATCCTAGCTTTCTGCACAGACCTGCCCCAAAACAGGTTGTTTATAAATGTGTGTTGAATAAACAAAATACCACAAATAATAGAATTTTTCAGAAAAAAAACCAAAGGGAAAATAAGGTTGAAAGAGGAAGCTCTATTTTCAATGAAAAAGGAATTACCAGTATATTAGGATATACTGGGTATTTCAGTGTATCTGATTGCAAATAAAAACTATGAAAAAAAATTCTCCCCAAGGTAGAAATTGTTTTAAACAAAAGATGTTAATCTTCAAAAGGCTTGTATGATCATTGACTCTAAAAATAATTCTACTAAAAAACATAATGTGACCAAGTAAAAATTCTAAGATATAAAATGCTAATGCTTAGAGCACATACGTGTTTGAATTTTTTTTTTTTTTTTCAGTGTATAGAAGGTTCCAAAAAGAAATCTAAATTATTCACCATACTTACATCTAGTCAGGGTTAAGTGGTAGTGTCTGATCACTCAGCAGAATTTACCTAATAAATTTAAAGTTTGCAAAGGATATTTGCAGGGGGATTCAGTGAACTAAGATCATTCATGAGTTGTGATTATTATCATAATCAGAGTGATTTGTAACAAATATACTAGAATATCTAAGTGACCATTATTTTTAAGGTAGGGTTCTTGAGAGACCATAATTTGTTTCAGCGGTGCTGCCAAACAGCAAAGAATACTTCAATGCTTTCTCTTCTGGAGCCATTTTCAGACGCCTAAGATTTAAGAGAAAAATGTGAGGCTGCCTTTATTCTGGGTTGTTCTGATGAGAAACCTAAAAATGTATGTATTGACTTTTCAGAGCTAGTTTCAACACAACAGAAAGGAGAATTTTCTAAAGATTCTAGTGGCTATCCTGTAAGGGAATGAACTTTTGAAAATGCTTATTCTCATGAAGATGTTCACAGCAGACACTAGATGGTCACTTACAGAAGTGAAGTGACGGAGAACCCATGTATTTCAAAGTCTCCTTGAAATCTAAGATTTGTGAGTCCAAGAACTATTATCTTACAGTCACACCAAGCATGCATTGTAATTAGCATGTGTTCAGTCCTTAACGTTTCCACATCTATATTCAAATGTTACCTTATTACATGATCATCCTAACGTGAAATATTACCCCCATGATCTTTCTTCTCTCTTAACCTGTTTTATATTTTTCCACAGAATTTCTGCCTGTCCTATTCTGTATTTATATGTTTGTTTATATACTGTCTGTCTCTCTTGCTAGAATGTAAGCTGCATAAAGTAAAGGGCTATGTTGTTTGCTCACTGTTCTAACAACTGGATAGATAGGGAGAAAAACACAATTTCAGTATTTTTGCATATAATTATATATTCTGACACTTGTACATTGGTAAACATATCAGATATGCAAAACACATAATTGTTTTTTAATTTTTTTTTTCTTTTTTGTAGAGACAGAGTCTTACTTTACTGCCCTCGGTAGAGTGCCATGATGTCACACGGCTCACAGCAACCTCCAGCTTTTGGGCCTATGTGATTCTCTCGCCTCAGCCTCCTGAGCAGCTGGGACTACAGGCACCTACCACAATACCCGGCTATTTTTTTGTTGCAGTTTGGCTGGGGCTGGGTTTGAACCCGCCACTCTCGGTATATTAGGCCAGCCCCCCACTCACTTAGCCACAGGTGCCACCCAAAACACACAATTGTTAAAAGAATGAACTTATACCATCATTCACATGTACTTTTTCTTTTTTTTTTATTCCAAAAGCACATAGTTGTTATGTTTTATTTTGCTTTGTTTTTTTGTGAGACAAAGTCTCACCAAGTCTCATGGTGTCAACCTAGCTCACAGCAACCTTAAACTCCTGAGTTTAAGCCACCCTCTTACCTCAGCCTCCTGAGTCACTAGGACTACAGGCCCCCATCATGGAGTCCTGCTAATTTTTTTCTTTTTTTTAGCAGAGAGAATATCTTGCTCTTGCTCAGGCTGGTCTCAAACTCCTGAGCTTAAGGGATCCTCCTGCCTTGGCCTCCCAGAGTAATAGGATTACAAGCATGAACTGCTGTGGCCAGCTCACACATAGTTTTTCAAGTGGTTGTAATCCTCTTTTATCTTTTTATCTAAAATGTCTTTATACAACTGAATAACTCAACTCATCCCCCAGATTTGGCTATCATTACTTGATTCATTGCCCAAAACCAAAGCCATTTCAAATAAAAAAAAAAAAAGCTGTGTGCAAAAGTATATGCTATAGGCTGTAAAAAAATAACAGTGAACTCCTCATTTCTAATTTCATCATCATTTCTCTTATTGGCATCATTGAAAAGTGTCCTGGTTATTCTTGGAGGCAGAATACTACAATGAGCTAAGATCAAAATAGCCAAAACATGCTTGCAAAAGAACAAAGTTAGAGGACTTACATTTCCTGATCTCAAAGTACAAAATGCACTATAAAGCTGGAGTAATTAAGACCATGTGGTATTGGCAGATCAATAGAACAATTAGCTGTCTAAAAATTAATCTTTACACTTATTGTCGATTTTTCACAAAGGTGCAAAGGTAATTCAATAAAGGAAAAGATTTTCTTTTCATCAAATGGCACTATGACATTTGGTTATCTGTGTGCCAAAAGATGAACTTATACCCTTACCTTTCACATACACAAAAATTAAGTCAAAGTGAGTACTAAGTCTAAATACAAAAACCTAAAACTATAAAACTTTTAGAAGGAAATATGAGTGTTGGATTAGAGAAAGTTTCTTAACTATACAAGCAATAGAAGGAAAAAAATTGATAAATTATACTTAATCAAAATTAAAAATGTTTGCTCTTCAATAGACAAGAAAATATCTATAAATTATATATCTGATAAAGCACTTGTATCTAGAATATATACAAAGAACTCTCAGAACTCAAAAAAAAGGCAAGTAACTCAATTTAAAAATGGGCAAAAGACTTAAGTAAATATTTTACCAAAGAAGATAAAAACATAAAATGATGATCAACATCCCTAGTTCCTAGGAAAATGAAAATTAAAACTGTTGCACACCCACTGAAGTGACTATAATTACAGAGGAGGATGGGGAGAAACTGGAACTCTCTTCCATGGCTGGCAGGAACGTAAATTGATCCAGCCATTTTGTAAAGCAGTTTTGCACTTTCTCAAAAAGTAAATTTGTGGTATCCCAGTAATTTTATTTCTACACATCTACCCAAGAGAAATGAAAACAGGTGGTCACTCAGACTTTCACGTCACTGTTCACGATAGCATTATTCATAATAACCCACACCTAGAAACAACTCAAATATTCACCAACTACTGAATCAATAAACGAAACACATACATTATACATGTGTGATACATGTGTATTTCTATACATATACACTTTAATTGATTTTTAGATACCTCTATGTTAAAATGGTATTTTTCTTATGAATTCCTTTAAAATACGTATCTATTTTTAAAAGTTCACAAGAATATGCTCTCATATATAATATCAAATTACCATTTCTTCGATTTTCAGTCAGGTAAAAATTTGGGTCCAAATTCTAGCTCTACCACGTCTTAGCTCTGTGCTCCTAGGTTAGTTACTTAACCCCTCTGAGCCTGTACTAGTAAAATACGGGCAATAATATATACCTTATAGGATTCCGGGATTAAATGAGATAAAATGTGTTAAATGCTTAGCCCTGGAATGACACAGTGTCAGTCCTTAATGAATCATGCCCAGTATTGATATTTGTCTTTTGGGAGTTTTCTTTGCAAGTCAGGTATTGTCACTAATGATTATAGTGAGAAGAAGGAAGCCATTTTGTGTGGTGGAGAAAGCTACATCAGCACTTACAACTGCCTGACTTCACATTTTTCACTGAATCTCTCAGGGCCTCAGTTGTCAAAATCTATAAATGAAGATCATGTTATTCAACTCACAGGACTTATGATAAGAAAAATACTACGTATTTTAGAGTGCTTAGTAAACTGCAAAGGGCAATACAATTATAAAGTACAATATTATGACCTTCTGTTTCCACCAATACCACCCACAATATATTTATGTTTAACTGCCTGTAGAGTATTGTGGAGACAAGCCTCAACCCCTAAATCTGTAATGACAGAATATTTTCATGGCCATAGTGGTGGTCAAAAGTCATTTTCAAAATAAATTTTATTCCTCTGTTGTTCGAACACATAGTAAGAAGAACTGTGTTACTCCCTATCTGAAACACTCTCTGCCTGTCCTCATGAGCTATCAGCTCAGCTAAATATGGCGTTGGCCAGTATGTTAATAATCCCCACTGGTTCTGAGACCTCCATCCACCACCGATGTGACATTCTTTGTGTTCAAATGTCTAGCTGACGTCTGATGCTTAAAACAGCCCATGCTTTCACCCCTCTCTGCATTGTCACAGCCCTCTCTCGCCACTCTTAAAAGGCTACTGCAGCCACTCCAAGCACAGTTGCTGGTCTGCCTGCCCACTTGCCTCCCTGCCTGCTTCTGGCAGCTTTGCATGCCTGATTCTCCAAGCTCCTTGCCTGTCTGACACAGCAGGGACCATGTCTACCTTTGGCTATAGAAGAGGACTCAGTAAATATGAATCCATTGATGAGGATGAGCTCCTCGCCTCCCTGTCTGCAGAGGAGCTGAAGGAGCTGGAGCAAGAGTTGGAAGACATTGAACCTGATCGCAACCTCCCTGTGGGCCTAAGGCAAAAGAGTCTAACGGAGAAAACCCCCACGGGGACCTTCAGCAGAGAGGCACTGATGGCCTATTGGGAAAAGGAGTCCCAAAAACTCCTGGAGAAGGAGAGGCTGGGGGAGTGTGGAAAGGTAGGCTCCTGGGATTTTGCGTGCCTGCTCCCACCACCCTGCCCCAAACCCAGGCACCTTCTTTCTCTAACTTCTCAGTCCTCATCACTCTAATGTTCTTATTACCTGTTTGTGCCTGCTACTGAAACATTTCTTAGGCTGAGATGCTCATGTAATTTTTATGGCTACACAGTGGATCAAAATATGTAAAATTGTTAACTGGGGTTCTTTGACTGACTAAAAATAGGAACCTCAAGAGGAAAGTAATTCACAACCAAGGTATGAGTTTAAGTATTTTCCTAACCATAACTCATTTGAACTATAAGTTGGTGATATAGTAATATCAGTTTCTGAGATATGTGTATGTGTGTATTTCAGTTAAGTGCATCTATTTTCTTCTATAAATACAAAAATGGGGGCTCTGATTGCCTTGACTGTGATAGTAGTTACAGTAAAAATAGTTCTCTTTTTTCCCCAACACCAAAAAGTGTAGGGTGGAGGGAAGTACATGGGGCCTAGAGTCTGGGACCCTGGTTTCTAGTTCCTTCTTCATCATTAGACCTTGAACAGTCACTTCTTCAGGATTCTCCTTCTATCTGTCTATTAGAGGAGTTAGATATAATGTTTTTTTTGTGTGTGTGTGAATCAGGAACTCCTTTGACATTTGGATAAATTAGAGACATTCTCCTTAAGAAAATACACATGCTTGTGCACATATACACAACCTTTTGCTGAGAGTTTTCAGATGACACATCCTGAAACCCATCTGAGGCCCAGCTTGGATCTACCTGTGTACATGATCTCTAACATTCCTTCCTACTTTATCATGATGATTCAGAGACTGGGAAATGTGCTTATATCAGAGCTCAAATCTAAGCTCTTGTGTACTGCCCAGTAAACAGTTACTTTGAATTTGTCACGTGAGTCATTACCAGAAGGAAGTTCAAAAGACTGTGCACTGGGAAAATAGTAATGGCAATAAAATGCTAATACCACAAATATATTCGTCCTGAATTTATAGAACACAGGTCACCCAGGAACTGGAGTTTAAATCCTCTGCATTCTACAGAAATCATCCAGAGTCAAATTGGCCCAAAGTCGACAGCAAGATGTCCACAGTCCTAATCTAGGCGTTGTTAGATGATCTTGATGATGGGGTATGTGGGCCACAATTGCAGTAAGGGATGTGTGAGCTCTGTCCATGTCAATCATCATGGGAAGGGCTGCTGGGATCTGGCCAATGTCTGCTAAGGCCACAGCGGCTGCCTGTCTAGAGGATCTAGGAAGGACGCACATGACAAGCCGGGGAGAGGGGCTGCCAATTCCTCCACAACTATCATTTTAAGGGGCTTTTATTTTTTCCTCTGATGTGGGAATGAGTGTCAAAAGTCTGATAAAATATAATGACATTTTTATTACAGTTGTTAAAGAATTTCCTTGATAAAAAAGAATAAAATTGTCTCAGGACATAACAGCCAACTGTAGCATAACCCAGCAAAGGTATTTTAATGTCATAATGTCCTAACAGTGGTGGGAACCAAAGGGCAAAGCCTGTTGTCAGCTGTTGACAAAACCCACCTGTTCTTGCCAAAGGTTTTGCTGATCGCTGTCATGGCTTATCGGCTCAATTAGAAAGGCTGCTGTGCTGATAAACTTTGATTCCTTTCTCAGCTAATTAACTTTTCTCCCACTATACTTTCCCCACTTGCCAGCTGTCTGTAGTCTCGGGGAGTGCTGAGCAGACGCTTGCTGATGGAAGGTGTAAATCTAATCCCCACCACTGGAAAAAAACTCAAAGCAGTTCAGTGGTGTGTAGGGGCTCAGAGCAGCTGCATGAAAAGCCCCATGGTGGGGACCATTAGGAGGTGGCTAGGGTGTCTGGTGGCTGGCTGCCTTCTGCCCACCTGAGTTCACGTCAGCTTATGCTGCACTGGAATTTCCAGGGGCCCTAGGAGACCCACTGGCCTGGCTCCCACGGCTGGGGCACCGGCTGGGCCTTGGGCACAGGTACCAATGAGTTTCTTTATGTTACCTAACCTCATTCTTACCTTTCTGCACATAAGAACTCAGACTAGGTAGGTTAAGAAACTCATTCAAGGTTAACAGTTTGCAAATGGAACTGAAATTTAAGCTAAGCTTTGTTGGCACAAAGACCTGTCTCAAAATTGTGGGTGCTTAATCAGCAGCATCACCTGGAAACTTTTTGGAAATGCAAATTCTAAAGCCTCCCTTGATCTGGGAAATGGGAAAGTCTGAGGATAGTGCCCAACAATATATCATCTTGGGCTAAACCAACTCCCCCAGTCCAGAATCCACAACTAACTTTTAACTCTCCCCAAACTTAACTACTGATAGCCTACTGTAGACCAGATGCCTTACTGATAACAGCCAATTAACACATATTAGACATAAAATATGTACTGCATTCTTACAATAAAGTAAGTTAGATAAAACAAAGGGTAAGAAAATTGTAAGGAGGAGAAAAGATACTTGCTAGCCATTAAGCGGAAGTAGATGGTCATGATAAAGATCTGCATCCTTGTCCTCCTGTTGAGTGGGCTAAGGAGGAAGAGAAGGGGTGGGAGAGACGGAAGAAAATCCACATGAAAGTGGAGCCATGCAGTTCAAACCCTGTTGTTCAAGAGTAACTATACACTATAGTTTTTTTGAGACCCAGAGAGGTTTAGTGACCTGTCTAGGGTCAACCAGTTCTTTACAGACAGAACCAGAACCAGAATGAAATGCTCGGCTACCTCCTGCTCAGTGTCTTATTTATTGTCTGAGTGCACCAACATTCACCTTCTCCCAATTCAGCCCCTCAACATTTCACTCCCACTTCCTCACCCTACCCTACCTTCCCACCTTCATTCTCCGGAGAATCAGGCTTAACATCAAGTCAGTGGCAAACGGGAAATCCGCAGTGGAAGAGTGTCCTAGTGCAAGGAGAATTTACAAAGTGGACACCTTTCTTCTGGTGCTCTTTTTCCAGATGGCCTCCAACTAGGGTGACTAACCATCCTAGATTGTCCACAACTCTCCAAATTTTAGAACTAAAAATCCTGCTTGTGGGCAACCCCTCAGGCTTAGGCAAACTGGGAGAGTTGCTCACCTTACTCCCACCTGACCCTATCATTTCTTTCTCTTAGAGCAGCAGTTCTCAACCTGTGGGTCGTGACCCACAGGAACTGTAATAAAGGCTCGCAGCATTAGGAAGGTTGAGAACCATTGTCCTAGAGCTAGTCTGACTCACAGCTGCTGCTAATCAATGTCATCTGAAGTCCATTCACCTAAGCACTGCTAAGCACTATGCTAGGGGAGTTAAACAGACAAGGCCCTGGTGCTCGCTTTGGCAGCACATACACTAAAATTGGAACGATACAGAGAAGGTGAGCATGGCCCCTGCGCAAGGATGACACGCAAATTTGTGAAGTGTTCCATACTTTAAAAAAAAAAAAGATACACAAGGCCCTGTTCTCACCCAGCTAACAGTCTACTGGGAAAGCTGTTTGACAAACAAGTAATTAAAATAAGGTCTGTAAGTACTTTATGGGGGACACACATTACAGGGATAATTTAAGGAGGTGTCAAAGAACATTTTCTGGGAGAGATGTCATTTGGTTGTTCCATGACAACTCACTCTGCTAGATGATTATCTTTCCAGGTACATTTTGAGGGAAAAACAGCACTTACAGATACAGCCTGAAGGTCTTTGAAAAACCAAAGGGGATAAAATTTAATGGTGCCATAAAAAGTCACATACCTTGGATTTGGGGATAAACTACTTTCTTCCAAATATGAAAACAGCTAAACACATACACTTACAAACACATACACACCCACAACCAAGACCATAGAATTACAAAGGATTTGAAATGGGGTGGGGGTGAGAACTCAGCCTACAATTCTTTCCTTCCTTCAGTTAATCCACTTACTCCTGTGCTGGCCAGAAAAACCTTCCTCCTCTTCTCGCACACGCCAAGAGGCTCAGCTAGAGCCACTCTTTCTCTGGTGTATTTGGGTAGTGGCCTGAAGCCAGATACCACCAGATATCTTTCTTTCTCTCTTTCTCTTTTACTCTCTCAGAGAGAGAGAGAGCGCGCACTCCTACAGTGGGTAAATTAAGACTGGACATTATTAAGTCATCCCAGGAGAGGCTGACCTCTTCCCCAGGCCATCACTTGGTGCCTGCCACTCCAAGCAAGTGGATAACTGGAGGCTATTTTGTGGTAGCAACTGGGCAAATAAACCTTTAGACAAGTACAGTGTTTTCCAAAGCTTGATCCACAGGCCTCAGGCAGCAGATGCCCTTGGGTTCAAAAAAAAAAAGGTGTGGGTGTAGAGGGAAGTCAGGGCTTTGAGGCCAGAGGAGAGGTCTTGAGCTTTAGCAACAATAAAGAATCAAAAAGATAGCATGAAGGAAGACTGGACTCTGTCATCAATTTCTAGACTTTTCTTTTTTTTTAATCAGAAAGATAGCAAGAAAGAGATAGAAAGGGTCCCTGGGCTTCTTTGTACAGTGAGTCTTATAGACAAGAAAGACAAAGACAGAATGAAATTGTGCTTGCCTGAAAGCCTTTCATAATTGATATATGTTAAATAATTTAAGACCATCAGGCCCAGCAATGACTTACTTCAAAATTTCCTGGTGTTCTGTGCTGTTCCGCATTACCGTTTAGAATCTAGTGAATGAGTGCCAAGGGCGATTGTCTTCACACTTTGCCTTCTGCAGTCTGTCTCAGTTAACCCTGACCTAGCTGGAGCTTTCAAGTTGGTTTGCTGACAGGGGTGACCTGAAAGTTGTCTTCCTAAGGTGGGACCCTGCCCCCAGGCTGCCCCTCCCCACCAGGGACTGGCACAGCAGTGCCCTTAGGTGGTGTGGAGCATCCAAGTCCCTGTGCAGGCCTCTATTGAATAAATAGATAAAATGCAAAGGACACCCCTCCCTCTGTCTACACTGAGACTAGACAGGACAGACAGCACATGGCTCTTGTCACATCTCCTGTGGATAGAAAATTTGGGGAAGAATTTTTAGACACCACAAAAGGTAACTCATTAGCGTGCTGTCTATTTTTGTTGCCACTTGTCTGTTTGGGAAAGACAGGTAAGGAAGGACAGGTGATTCCAAAGGAAGAGTTGAATTCGCTAAATTGAAGTAGATGAGGAATCAGGTTGTTTAGAGTGAGCAGTGAAAACTTTATCAAGGGTTAGGTGGAGCTTGTGGTGGGTGCTTGTAGTTCCAGCTACTTGGGATGCTGAGGCAGGAGGATCGATTGCTTGAGCCTAAGAGTTTGAGGTTGCTGTGAGCTGTGATGCCACAGCACTGTACTGAGGGCAACATAGTGAGACTCTTGTCTCAAAAAGAAGAAAAGAAAAATTTATCAAGGGTTTTCCAAAGCTGAAGTTCTGACTTATTTGTTCAAATTGAAAAGATGACACCAAATTCATATTCAATAAATAGAATTTTAGATAATTTGTAGAAAACAAAAGAAATATTTGTATAAAACGCTATTGATAGTTATGCAACAAAACGCTATCCTTGATCCCCTGACTAGAGAGCTCAGAAGCAGGAAAGTGATGGCTTTTCTTTTGATTATAGACTTTTGTATTATCTGCCATGTGCTACTTTCATAAATTTAAAAAGTGCTTAAAAACGAAAAACCTAATGATGATACCATACCCTTTAGGTTGCAGAAGAAGAAGACAAAGAGGAGAGTGAGGAAGAGCTTATCTTTACTGAAACCAACAGTGAGGTTTCCGAGGAGGTGTACTCGGAAGAGGACCAGAGGTCGGACGAGTCCCAGGAGGACGAAGACAGCGACGAAGAGGAAGGAGCAGGTGAAACGGCCAGCGGTCTCAATGGAACTGTGAATTACCAGAGTGTCATTTCTGACAACTGTCAGCCAAAGACATTTAAAAGCCAAATAGAGAACATAAATTTAACCAACGGCAACAGTGGAAGGAACACAGAGTCACCGGCTGCCATTCACCCTTGTGGAAATCCTACGGTGATTGAGGACACTTTGGACAAGATTAAAAGCAATGACCCGGACACCACCGAAGTCAACCTGAACAATATCGAGAACATCACATCACAGACCCTTTCCCGCTTTGCTGAAGCCCTCAAGGACAACACGGTGGTGAAGACGTTCAGTCTGGCCAACACGCGGGCTGACGACAGCGCCGCCTTGGCCATCGCGGAAATGCTCCGGGTCAACCAGCACATCACGAGCGTCAACGTGGAGACCAACTTCATCACGGGGAAGGGGGTCCTTGCCATCATGCGGGCCCTGCAGCACAACACGGTGCTCACGGAGCTGCGCTTCCACAACCAGAGGCACCTCATGGGCAGCCAGGTGGAGATGGAGATCGTCAAGTTGCTGAAGGACAACAGCACGCTGCTGAGGCTGGGCTACCACTTCGAGCTCCCAGGACCAAGGATGAGCATGACGAGCATTTTGACAAGAAACATGGATAAACAGAGGCAGAAGCGGAGGCAGGAGCAAAAGCAGCAAGAGGCATACGACGGAGGCTCCAATCTGAGGACCAAAGTCTGGCAGAGAGGAACGCCCGGCTCTTCACCCTACGCGTCTCCCAGGCACTCCCCCTGGTCATCCCCCAGACCCCCCAGGAAAGTCCAGACTGTGAGGAGCCATCCTCCCTCTCCCGCGCCCACACCCCCGCCGCCTCCCCCTCCCCCTCCCCCGCTGCCTCCCCAGAATCTACACCTGCCACATCCTCCCCCGCCGCCCCCTCCTCCTCCTCTCCCCGAGAAGAAGCTCATCACCCGCAACATCGCAGAAGTCATTAAGCAGCAGGAGACTGCCCAACGGGCTCTCCAGAACGGACAGAGGAAGAAGAAGGGGAAGAAGGTTAAGAAACAGCCCAACAATATCTTCAAAGAAATAAAAAATTCTCTGAGGTCAGTGCAAGACAAGAAAACAGAAGACAGTTCCCGACCTTCCACCCCGCAGAGATCAGCTCATGACAATCTCATGGAAGCGATTCGGGGAAGCAGCATCCGACAGCTGAGGCGGGTGAGTAAGCTGAGGACAGACCCCCGGCACAGGGTTAGTCAATGAGTTTAGCGCTAAAGTCTCCGCCCCCAAACCGTAAAGCGTTTCAAATATTTCCATGTGTGGAGTAAGCAGGCCGAGTCTGAAGCAGAGGGGCAGGAAGGTGAGTGAGAGGTGTGCCTCGGAGCCTTCTCAACCTCAGGCTCAGGAGGGCCACAACCACTTTAACACACTCCAACGGCCAGGCTTGGTGGCTCACCCCTGTCATCCCAGCACTCTGGGAGGCCTAAGTGAGAGAATCCTTGAGCTCAGAAGTTGGGAACAACCTGAGCAAGAGTGAGACCCTGTCTCTACTAAAAATGGAAAACTAGCTGGGTGGGTGTGGTGGTTCATGCCTGTAGTCCCAGCTGCTCAGGAGGAGGAGTGCTTGAGCCCAAGAGATTGGGCTACCGTGAGCTGTGATGACATCATAGCACTCTACCCAGGGTGACAAGGTAAGACTCTGTCTCAAAAACTAAAAAAAATAAAAAAAAGTAAAAAGACATTCCCACACATAAAAATCCCCAGTACCTGAAAATCAAGGAGTATAACTACATCCCAGAAGGAATCAGCACTTGTCAAAACTTGTACCTACAGAGTTGCAAGTGATTGGTACCTATTATAATTTATAGTGTACACTGTACCATTCAGCAATAATCAGTCTGTATTTGAGTTCCTCTCAGAGCATCCTTCCAGAGACAGATCCTACAGATAATTTTTCACTTTTATCATTTGTGTTGTTTCATTGACAGAAAATCCCCTATTTTTGTAGGTGGAAGTTCCAGAAGCCCTGCGGTAAAAACACGATCTTTAGAAGAAGATGCAGAACTGTTCAGTGGTGTTAGACAAAATGCATCGTGAGATGTTTCCAAAATACCTTCTTCAATTTGAATGAATGAATAACCTCACCTATTAATTCCAAAAAGAATTTTAAGAAACAAGAGCATGTTTCTTCTGTAAATATGAACATAAACTTCTTTTTCTATGTTGCAAGATCTGCATTGGCAAGAAGCAAGTAATTGAAGGATGCTCTTCATATCTCTCAATGTGATGGTAACTCTGAGCTGTGACGGGTTAAGGAAATGTGCTGTTATTTTTGTAATCCCTATGAATTTGGATTGAAGTTTTCCCCTTTTTTTAAGCCAAACTAATACTTTCTTGTGAGTTGAATCTATATCTTTCAGGTGTATGTAATGTTATTGAATATTAAACATATTACATTCTCACCCAAAAAGCATTTGGGTCCTTAACATTTGCATTCTTTGCTTCCTTGTGTCTGAGAAAATCTGATCAGACTTCTTTCTAAAGGACTGAAATTAAGAGTCTTCTAAAAAGGCTCTTTTGATAGTGAGATAAAAGGTTGGGAAAAGACCTCCGTGTGGTCATGACCATGTTGGGTTTATGAATGCTGACCCAGGATGGCAGCTGGTGCTTTCCTGTTTCCATAAGTCAAATAAGTACTTGAAGCACTTATGATTAAAATTAATTATTCTGGAAGGTAAAAAAATGGAAAGTTAGAAAGTTTCTTGGTAGAGAAGAAATAAATGCTGTGGAAATGCCTGGAAAATAAGCCCCCTGAATTCAAACCCACTTTGTAGCTAATACTAAAGACAAACTATTCAAGTCAACCTTTATTTTATTTATTTTTTTATAATTTTTTTAAATTAAATCATAGCTGTGTACATTGATATGCTCATGGGGCATCATACATTAGCTTCATAGACCGTTTGACACATTTTCATCACAATGGTTAACATAGCCTTCCTGGCATTTTCTTAGTTACTGTGCCAAGACATTTACATTCCATATTTACTAAGTTTCGCATATACCCTTGTAAGATGCACCACAGGGGTAATCCCACCAATCCCCCTCCCTCTACCCCCCTCCCCCCTTCCTCCCCTCCCTTTCCCCCTTTCCCCTATTCTTAGGTTATAACTGGGTTACAGCATTCATGTGAAAGCCCTAAACTAGTTTCATAGTAGAGCTGAGTACATTGGGTACTTTTTCTTCCATTCTTGAGATACTTCAAGTCTACCTTTAAATTTTCCTTAGAGAAACTTTAGTCCAGTGGGCCTCAGCCTTTTTTTTTTTTTTTTACTCTGCACAAATTGTGACAATGCCAACATTTACAAAGCACCCTTGGGAACATGAGCATTTGCATTTGCAACCCCGGTTATCCTTCCATCCCTCCCCATCACTCAAGAAGGGCTGGAATTCAAGCAGAATGACACACCATGTTGAGTTATAGCAACTCACTCTTCACTCGTCCTCCACTCTAATTTATGAAAAGCTACGAATCCCTTCTAAAGTCGCTTGCATTAAGTATGATTAGAGATGTATCTTTCGTGTCTGACAGAAGACTCGGCAAGCTCTCTCAGCTTATCATTCAGTAATTGTTTCATATACAGAGTCGTGCATTATCTACAATTGAAAGGATTGTGCACTAGAAAATTTTGCCACTAGTTCTTCAGTCTGGTTCTTTCTGTCTGTTTCCACTATTCATCCGTTCTCTTACTCAGTAAAGACCACTGAAGTGATCACCTACAGAGGGTTTCAGAGGCCCATGAGCTAAGGCAGTGGCCTGATTCCATGTGGTGGGGGAGGGTGATGGACATTTTCTGAACTAAATTGTCTCATGCACTTTTCACAACAGCATTAAGAGATGCTGTCCCCATTTTAGGGAGGAAGAAACTGAAGCACTGACAGGTTAATGTTGGTATCCATGACCACAGTAGCACTGTGTCACTGTACCTCTCTGCTTCCATCCAGATGCAAACTCCCCAAAGTCTCCCCATTCTTAGAACAGTGGAGATTTCCATTTCCTTGGTGGTGTTATTAATAATGTCACTATTTTGACCTCTTTCCATCAGTGCTCATAATTACATTAATTATTGCTATCCAAAGAAACAACAGGTAAAATTTAGGTTTGTAAAAGGTGTGTGTGTAGGTTCATGTGTGTGTGTGTGTGAGAGAGAGAGAGAGAGAATTTGGAACAGGAAGACAAGACTGACTTTTTTCCACTGCCCCTCGTATGTGCGTGAGGACGGGGCTCTTCTACATTGAGGGTGTGAGGAGTGAGAGGTGAACTGTTTCCAAATTCATCCTGATAAGGCAGCGGAGTGACAGTTGCTAACAAACTGAGTTATTGATAATACCAGGAAGGAATCCCAGAAGGGGGTGGGGTGGTGGTGCAGCAGTTCTTGGTTGAGAAGGAAAAGGCTAGCATGACTTCTTGGATGCCGTTGGGCTGGGGAGACTGGTCAGGCCTTCTCGCCACAAGTGAGTGATTGGGAAATATGTTTTCTCCTTCACATTTTAAAAGACAGCCTTGCTGAAGCATTTTGTACCCTGGGAAGGAACAACATGCACTTACTAGGCACATTGCAAAATTTGAGTAAATATATAGACCTTTCCATGCAATCTATAAAACATATTAAGTTTATAATGGAACAAGTACATTATGAGCACATACTAAGTGGGTACATTTAGCATTAAAAAAAAAAAAAAATATATATATATATATATATATATTTAGAGCATGTGATTTCAGAATTCAGTACTGAGAACATGCTGGATTCTGAAATTATGATAATCATTATTCAGCATAGGATGGAGAGCCTAGCTCATCCTCCCTAGAAACTGATACAGCTGGTATGAAAATTAATTAGTTCATCCTCTATAAAGAGCTCTCATCTCACTGGGAGAGAAACTGGTTTGAGACCAGATGAAGAGTTTGGGCTATGATTTATATGTGTATGATTTATATGTGCACATCAATCTCTGAAAGCACAGTTCATCCTGCTTTGCGACAGCGCCAGGGTGCTGAGTCCACTCTGCTTCACGAGCCCTGCTGCCACAGGGATTTAATAACTCAGCATCAGCAGGATCCTGATTTAATCTCTGCCATGAGATAGTTGCTGTCAGTGAGTGGAAGGAAGAGGTAATAACAGGTTGCAATATCTATAGTCAAATGCACTAAAGACACGGGTAAATCAATATGTTCTTGAAAAGAGCTCATAACTGCTTCCTTTTTTTCTTTTTTTATGTTCCCCTATATCCTATTTATTTATTTATTTATTTTTGGCCAGGGCTGGTTTGAACTCGGCACCTCCAGCATATGGGACTGGCGCCCTACCCCTTTGAGCCACAGGCGCCGCCCAACTACTTCCTTTTGCTAAAAAGTTAAAATTGTCTCTTCTTTGTTTCTCTGAGGCTCTTAACAAGGACTTTTGTTTTGATAAGTTGCCAAATAACATGTTCTAAAAAATTAAGAATTAATCTAAGACTTACAAAACTCAGAATACGATACCAATATTGACGCACTAAACATCCACCGATATTATCTGAGTGCCTACTGCATTCCAGATGCTGGAGATACATAGTGAGCAAAGGGAATAAACCCCTGTCCTCATGTAACTTGCCTTCCAGCCTATGAAGGGAGCATACACCATTGCTTCATGCCCTGTGCACTTATTTACCAAGTGGCTCCCGTGTATAAACACTTCTGTGCTGGAAGGAACAGTCAAGTCGGAAATTGTCCTCTACCTCGCTCAAAGCAGTGGGAAGCCTACAGAATTCAACTATTCTAGAAAAATGGAAACTCTTTGTTCAAGAGCTGTACAAAAATCAGTGCTGGATTAATTTGAACCAAATTTTACCATTACCCTTTGATCTAAAGCAGTGAGTCAAGGAAATCTCAGAGAAGATGATGGCACTTAATCTGGACTTTTAAAGAACACAGAAATCACCAGAATTAAACAAACAAACAAAAAAAACTCATAATGGGATTGAGAACAGGGAAGGACATTTTAATTTGAGTAAACAGGTATTATAGAAAAGGGCTGGAAATCATAAGACCATTTCTAGTATTGATAATTTTGATGGACTATGAATAGGACTATTGTACAGTTTATGTATTTTTTTTTTAACATGGTATGTGATTGTTTAAGAAAAATCAAAAAAATAAATATACACAGAAGAACATTAAAGAATCCCCCCAGTAACACTCACGCAGAACGGTTACTGCTAACTTTTTAGTGTATATCTTTTTAAATCCTTTCTAACGCATATTTGAACACATATATAACTTTTTTATACCAAAAAGGGAACATAGCTTATGTGCTATTAAGCAACCCCATTTTATTCAAGTAATTTCAATAACTGTTGGATATTTAAATCATTTTGGTTAGTCTTCCCTCTGGTGTTATATATTTGATTTGTTTCTGCTCATCTTTTACTACTTGGTTATTCTAACTTTTAACTTTTCCAAAAGCCCTTCAGAAGAATGATTGACTGAAAAATCACAGCCCAAAAGTCATCTCTACATAGACTAGAGTTGTGCAGCATCACTATGGTACACTAGAACTGGAAATTAGGTTCCAACCAAATTGTCACGTTTACCAAGTTTCTCAAATCACACACCTACATGAACCACAGAGCCAGATTTAGTAAGAAGCAATTTTAAAAGCTGGTAAAAATTTCCACATCTGCATAAAAAGGCTGGCCTGGGCTGAGAGCCACAGGAACCCGTCCTGAGAAACTTAGTGTAAGCTAAGGAACATGGCCTTAATTATGAAAGCCAGGAGGGGAACCAAAGGATTTCAAGAGGAGGAGTGACACGATGTGCACACAGATTTTTAAAATGTGACGGTATAACCAAGAGAAGGAAGATTCAGTGAGGCTCAGAATGGTGGTAGGAAGACGAGTTAGGAGACACTGTAATGGTCTAAGAACTAAGTATGGCAGACTCTCATTGTGAACATTTATAGATGTGAAAAGGTTAGAACCAACACAACAGTGACCAAGAAAGCATCAAATCCACAGAATTTGGTTACACAGAAGTTAGATGTAGGTGGCAGGAAGCAACAGAATAGCAGAGCCTCCATTGATATCTGCATTCCTGGCTGGGCCATTTGGGTGGCTCAGTGTTACAAAATGGGACAAGGGCTATAGCAGGAGCAGATTTTAGAGGAGGAAGATGGATTTGGTTTAAGATACATTATGTCTGATCTGCCTGTCGATTTGAATGGGTCTAGAATGGTGGGGGTGAAATTTGTGCTAGCAGTAAGGATGTGGGGGTTTAGATGAGACCACTCAGAGAGATTATAGAGAGAGCAGAGGCAGAGTTCAGAGAGGGCAGAGAGAACAGAGGAGAGTCAATTGCAAAACAGAGAGCTGGAAATTAGTTACACCAAGAAGGCGCAGTCAACAGCATAAAATGCCTCAGTGAGTTTTAGAGCGAGAAAGTGTTTAATGTAGACTGTTGACTTTGATCAGAGCGAGTCTATGAGACAGTGGAGATGAAAAGCAGACTTCAGCAGTGGCACGGTATGACCCCCCAAGATGAAGAGTGTAGTGCAAGGCTTCAAGGTGAGTACACTGCTCTGGTCGAGAGTCAGAGGATCAACACAGTCCCAGGATAGAGAAGGTGCATCTTCTGGTATGTCATTTTACTTGACATGAGAAAAAACATCATACAAATATAAACATATGAGGTCAGATGATTAAGTTCGGGAACTCATCCTAGAAAAAGTGCTCCGGACCTCATTGCTGAGTATCACTATGGTCATCATCTTCAAAGTACTCCCCTTGGCCATCTGGTGACTGTCGTGGTATTCAGCAATGAGGTATGAAGCACCTTTTCTATGACGAATTTGTAACTTAATTGTCCAACCTTGTATAGAAACTTGCATCTAAATAGACTGAAAACTTCATTCCATCTGTGACATCCCAAAAGTCTGCAAGATTTCTGAGAACCTAGGTGGAGAGTTGGGGAAAGCAGGGGAGGCTAATCTGCTGCGGCTAATCCCCTTTGACTTCATACTCTAAGTTTGCATTTTGCAAACTGATGATTAATGAGTGTGCCCATTCAAAACCACATGGACCACATCAGCCCTCTTTGTCAATTTCCATGGACTCAATACTTCATGAAAATTGGTCAAATGAACATGGGGCTGACATTACAGTCACACAAATAGCTTCAAATCAAACATGAGATACCCTATTAGTAAAAATGCTCTGGTTAATACACCACCAGAGATTTTCCCCCACTGGCTATTTTATTCCACATAGCAGTCTGTTTTTCTGCTAGTATACCACTTCCTTCTTCTTCGCATCATTCTGCTTCATTACCATCCTCCTAGATTACTTCTGGAAATTTCAAAAATTCCCACTCTGTTATGCAGAGCAAATTCAGCTCCGTTCTCCCAAAGGTAGCTCTAGCTCTGTCTTTGCATATCCAAACTGGTCAATGTGATCAGCTGATTAAAGAGTCTTATTTGACAGGTGCCACCACGAAGTTATGATTGTGAATAGAATTTTCTTCTCACTGTAAAATGGCACATCCTGTCCTTGACCACCACAGAAACCCTTGTTGAGTCACTGATAATCTGTTATCTGGACTGAATTGCTGTTGCTTCCTAGCTGGTTTCTCTGTCTCCGTTCTTTTTCATTTCTGATTGCTTTCAACAGGAGCAATCAACAGGTGCCAGGAGGGATATTTATCTGAAATGCAATTCTGATCACATCAGTCACCTGCTTAAATTCTTCAGTGGTAACTCATATTCTATGGAGTAACATCCAAGCCTTTTACTAAGGAAAACACAAACTTGGTTATTTTTCTGTCTCATCTGCCATTGCTTGTCCTCATGCACCTGTGCTTGAACCATTACGGAGCTACTTGTAGTTCACTGAACAAGCAATGCCCCTTCTTGACACCCACCTTTTCACACACCATCCACCCATCTGGAATTCCCTTCCCGCTCTTTGTATCTGGTTAACACCACTCACCCTTCAAAGAAGACTTTGAAGGAGAACTAGCTTATTAACCCAAGCAGATGGGGGAAAACACACTCTCCAAAGAGCCTGTGTTCTTCTCCACACTTTCCCTAGGTGACCTCCTCTAAGCCCCTATCTTTAAATACCATACAGACCGTATGACCCCTCCCCCCCAACATCCTTACTCTATCATTAATTTTACCCTCACATTTCCAGACCTACACATTCAAATGGACAGGCACCTCAGATGCAATACAGGGTGTCCCTAAATTCACCATACACAGAGGTGGCCAGCACATAGGGAGTATTTTGTAAATACTTTTTAAAATTTAGTATTCATTTTCCCTGTGTATGTTGACTTTAGGGGCAGTAACTTCTAGGAAAACCCTATATATATAAAGCCTGAACTCATCTTCCTTTTCCAAAACTTGCTTCTGCTATATTTACAGTCTTGTATATGACTCATCACACAGTTTTCTCTACCCCCATCCCTTCCATTTTCCCACTGAACAGTTAGCTGGTTTTGACTTCCCTGTATACACTCAACATTGATGACAAGTTCTGGCATGTACTTGCCACATGAGCCCTCTTAGGATATTACCCATGCCTGCCCTTGTTAGTGTCCCAGTGTCAAATCCAGTTGACATCTGATGAATAAATGACCCCAGAAAGACACTTCACTTACACAAAGTTTGTATGGTAACAGCATTTTGGGTTTCTGATGTTATACAATGGCTATGATTCGCCTGATAGAAAATGCCTCTGGTTTATTCAACACTTTCAGTGAGCATGAGACTCAAATTTTGCTCAAAACTTGCTGGCTTCTCCACTTCTTTGTTTTTACTCATGTTATCTTCAGTTCAGAATGCCCTTTATTCCATCTCCTTGGAAAATAATGTTACTTACTCACGGTTCACTTCTGTGAAATTTATGTTTCATTCTTGCCTCTGAGTCTTCATTATCCCTCATTCAAGTTTCTTTTCTGGTACCTACCACATTTTGCCTTGCATTGTACTATTTGTACACATGTCTTAATTTACCTCCTGCTATCCTATTGGATTGACATCCTGGAGGTCCAGCACTGTATCTTATCTTTGAATAGATGGAGATAATTAGCTACTCAACAATGAAGAGCCATGGTGCCAGCACCCTCTGGCTGCTCCTCCCGGGGTGGCCATCAGTAGTAAGGATGGTCTATGCTCAATGACTAGATAGTACATGATTGTTGCTGCTCAGCTGTGAAGAAAGCCCCAGTCACTCGTTTTGAAACTTTGGGACAAGAAAGAATGTTGTTTTTGAAAACCATGTAATTAGATGACATGTTGACATGTTAAAATGTTTCGAAGCCAAAGAGGGAGAATAGATGTTAAGTATTTTACCCTCAAATACATTTAGTGTGATATTAGACTCTTTTAACATGGTAAACTGCCCAACAAAGTGAACTGCTTAGAATGCTGTATTCCATGGCTTAAACTTCATGAAGACAGACACCAAGATCTATGGGTCAATCCATGGATTAATGGTAGGTAAGCACACAGCTCATGTGGACAGACAGATGTGGGGAGATATCCAGTCAACAAATTAAAAAAAAAAAAAAAAAGTCTAGGTAGAAAAGTCATCATCACCTACCTGGCACTTGTGGTGGTAGAGGTGGGTGAATGTGTGGGACATGTAACCATGGGTCCAACCAGAGCAAGCAGTGACCTGGACTTTGGTCACCCATGGCAGGACAGCAGGGCTGGGCAAGCTATACTCCAGATCTGAACTAGGGGACAGGCAAGGGGGTAAGGGAGTAGCTTGCATGGATGGGTGGAATCTAGGAACAAAACAAAGAGTACTAGTTACTGGTCCTTTTGGACGGTTTAAGAGCAAATGGCCCCCAGTTCCTTACATAAACATTGTTTTCCAGAGTGGAGATGGAGGTGCTGGAGAATGGTGCAACAGGAGAGGAATATAAGGAAGTCTTTTCTTGTTATATACAAGCTGAAAATGAATAATTTGTCTTCAATTTTGTTTTTACTCACAAGCATTTATTCTGGATTCAAAATTTTTATGTTGATCAAAAAGGATCACGGTTGAAAAGTATATAGAGTAAGATTGGTCTTAAGGTGTAAAGACAGGACCTGCAGATGAGGCTAAGTGACTCCAAGGAGCATATCACTACGTAGCAGCCAACAAAGGCATTTCACTGATTCATTTTGTTCTAACACTGGCACATTTTAGGGCCAGAGTTCCAAGAATATCCTCATCCACTCTCTTAATCCTCCTCTCTCAAACCCCACCCCTTTCCTATTTGTGACCTGGGAGCGGTGGTCAGGCTCTAGTCATAAAAGGCTGTGCAGGTTTCAGCTGGGAGATAGATTTGGCAAGCCAAGGGTTGACAACTGGTAACTACAGGGCCTGTTGCCTAAATAAACCATCCGGGGGCAAAATTATTATAATCTTTAAAACCTCTTGTGTTCATTAGAAAAATTGGAAATAAAGATGAGGTTTTCACTTTGACATATTATCTCTTTTATACTGGTTACTCGGCACTAATTTTCAGATGACTAATTACTTTTCCAGATTGAAACTGGAAAACTGTCTAATTAGCTTTATAGTGTTTACAAGTTAAATAGCAATACAACTTTTTTTCGAGTTATACATTTAGTGTTTCTTTTAAATTAGGCACGTAACTGAAAAACGTGGCAATTTCCTCACATCAAAATACTGCAGTTACTAGCAGAAAGTGCTAAATTTCTCTCTTCCTGAATGAAATATCAATGCTCTATTAATCTGTTACATAAACACACACACAAAAAATCCAGTGATCTATTAATCTGTTTCATAAACACACACACACACAAATATCCAGTTATCTCTCAGGATATAATTTACAAATTGTCTTTCCTGAATTTATCATGGAACAATTCCACTTCAAGCTGGGGGTGGGTGGTGGTAGCACCCAAGATTAAATACCAATACATTCACATGAAGAAATGATCTAATCCAGCAGTTCTCAACCTGTGGGTTGCAACTCCTTTTCATTTTTATTTATTTATTTATTTTTTATTTTTATTTATTTATTTTTGTGGTTTTTGGCCAGGGTTGGGTTTGAACCCTCTACCTCTGGCATATGGGACCGGCGCCCTACCCCTTTGAGCCACAGGTTTCACCCTGCAACTCCTTTTTAATAACGAAAGTACACCGCAGCATTAGGAAGGTTGAGAACCACTGATCTAATCAATAGCAACTTAAAAGGACACTTGACACCGAAGCAAAACTGGAAAAGTGAAGCATTTCCCTCTTAAATTACATCTAAGGGGAAGAGTCAGAGGGGAATACATGCACTTCTTCCTATTTCTACAAGTTGTGATTCGGTCTTCTGCAGTTCTTGCTTTTTCAACATGTTACCAACTGAGAGTTGGGAATAATCTGCAGGAAAAGCTGCAGGCAGCAGAAAATACCACGTTCAAGAGGAGCAAGGTACTCACTTTCTCTCTGAACGCTGCCAAGGATTTTTGGTGACTCCTTGCAGAAACAGGCATAGAAAATTGAACAGGAATCTTGACCTGTTGAAACTTGTTGATGGATTATAATCCTTTTACCCTAGAAGCTGTCATTAAGAAAAGCTGCTTTTTAAAAAGGCAAACTTAAAAAAAAAAAAAAAAAAGCAAAAAAGGGTGAGAACTAACCCAAGTTGTTCTCAATATCCACAAATTAAAAATCACCATTGGGTTGATAATAAATAGGAAACGCTTAAGACATACTTGCAGAGTACTTTAGGTTTATAAAGAGTACTCTAATTCCAAATAAATCCCTGTGTAATCATTTACTAAGCATTCAAGATTACCCAAACATAAATTACCTAATCTGATGTTTCAAATGGAAAAAATATTTTAATGGTGGAGTAAGGAATCAGGGATGAGGAAACCAAAGAGAAACTATAAAGGCCTTATATTTACATGCTACAAAAATCTGGGGCTGTCCCAATCTCAAAACTTGCCGTGGCTTGCCTTGGTAGTTGCTGGTTTAGCTGCATGAGAATGTATTTTCTTTTCTGTTGCATTTATGGTATTTTTGATAAAAGAAATGTAGTTTCCTTTGGGTCTCTGCATGTACATAAGCAGAAAAATCTCAAGCCTTCTACATTTGAAGTAAAGATCTTGGAGTAACATTTTTACTTTTTAACCAGATGATCAAAAAGGATCACGGTTGAAAAGTATATAGAGTAAGATTGGTCTTAAGGTGTAAAGACCTTAGAGGAGGTCTTTGGTATAAAAGCCTTGCACTACCAGACACCTCTGGTGTCTCAAGGTTACCAGGCAGGCAGGGTCCACAGTGGTTAAGGCTTTGCATTAAGACAGACTTGAGTTTGATGCCCAGTGCTGCCATTTTCTAGCTATTTAACTTTGCATACATTATTTAATCCAAGTTTCATTTGCCTTATCTGAAACATTGGAACATCTTGCTCCTATAAAACATATCGTGCCCAACACTTAACACATACTGGTTAGTGTTATAATGAATGCTTTCAAAATGATTTTCCTCAAAGTAAGAAAGCCTGGGAGTGGGGTGAGCACAGCTACCAGGCTTTTGGAGGCCCCTTTAAATGGCTTCATTGTTGTCATCAATAGTCCAGTTCGAGAGTCCAGTTCCAGAGCCTCTGCACCACCTCGTAGAAACAGGGCCAGAGACCCCTAAGGAAGTCAGAATTGTTAAGTGTAGTACATATGACCAATTATGTCAACTTTAACAAGTTCTTAATTTCTAAAGGTCAGAATGGTTCTATATCACTACATTTTATATACATCAATAAACATAAATGGCCGGGTGGCTCATATCTATAATCCCAGCACTCTGAGAGGTGAGGCAAAGGATCTCTTGAGCTCAGGCATTTAAGACCAGCCTAAGTCCTAAACAAGAAAAAGACCCTGTCATTACAAAAAAAATAGAAAAACTAGCTGAATGTTGTGGCACATGTCTACTAATCCCAGCTACTCTGGAGGCTGAGGCAGGGCTGCTTGAGCCCAAGAGGTTGTGGTGAGCTATCATGCCACTGCACTCTACCTGGAGTGACAGACCAAGACACTGTCTCAAAAACAATCTAAAAAAAAGTGTTCTTGCCCATACATACTAACACAAAGATAATTTCTTAGATAACGTTATGTAGCTCCAAGTCTGGCATCTACAGAGACCTGCTGGAGACCATGTTTTTGCACAGGTTTGGAAATGACCTCAGCCACCGGTGCACAAGCCAGGTGTGTCCCCCCAGCACGGTGTCCAGGTTTTTAAAGCTGTCCTTAATTTTATCACCAATACCGACCTTTTTGCCATTTTTTTCATAATTGCTCATGTACACACCTTTTAATCCCAAAGCTATGTCAAGGTAATTTAATAAATTACAAAAACTTGCTACAGATCTGGCAGAAGAAAAAAAAGAAAAGCCTGATTTCTCAGTGGGGTTTAGCAATATGTAAGCAGCTGAATTTTCTTTATTACCCAGATCTCACAGACTTAGTAGTACATGGAAGGAGAGATTTATTACATACCAGGGTTTACTTCCAACTTACAGTAACAATAATCATGTAGAACAGTTTGATTTAGCATAGAACATTCAGATAGTAACACCTGCATCAACTGCATGTATCTATTGGATTTGAAAATAAATCAGATGGGATTTTGGGGGGAATATGGTTATAATATAGAACATTTCCTTGTATTCTTGTTCCTTCTTGCTTTATTCACCATTTCCTATTACACTGTGTTAAAACTTTCTGAGCAAAATATTATAGAGAAAAAATTACTTTACAGCTTTTATATGTAATGCCCATCCCGATCCTCAACTTGTGGAAAAACTTAACATGAACATATAGCAATGGTCTTTACAGTTTGAAAGATAATCCAAAGCTATAATGTCAAGCAGTTCATGTGTGGGGTCATTACTGCAAACTTAATTTACTGTGTATCACAAACTGAGACCAAGGTAATGCTACATCATAGCCATGAAGTGGAAAGAGAAACTTTTTAGTTCACAAGTTATCCTATCTTTTCCAGAACCCCACTCAAATACCACTTGAGTTTAACAGTAAGTAAATGATTAGTAAAATAGGCTTTGCAAAATATTTAGAGTCAAAACTGAACTCAAATGTACAATATACTTGTTTTCCTCCACGCTACTAGAATGATGTTGGCTTTAACAAGATAGTTTGGAAGCAAAGGAACTTATGACAGTGATTCCTATCAAATCAATTTTTCTTAAGTTTTGAGTGCTGGAAAACAAAGTGATGAAAATGCTAATGTAAAAACCATGCTCAAGGGCTTAGTCAGGTGGTGTAGACTTTCTTTGCATAGGTCTGACTGGCCTTAAATCACGTCAGGCTGCCCCCGGCACACTGACTGTGAAACCTTTGGCCAGTGGTGCAGATCTAAACCAATCACCTGGCTCAGAATCTGCTTGAACATCCTGAGTATCTCTAGGTAGCAATTCCATTATATGCATTATATGCATGTCCTACAGCATCCATGGACAAAGGAAGGCCACTTAAAACAATCAGAAGGTAGATTTACAAGGCTGAAATTTTAGTACTATATTAAATCAGACGCATTTATAATTATTTAACTATTAATATTAACCACATTACAAGCTTTGGCCAATATCCACAGCAAAATTCCAAAGTCTTTTTTCTTTTTTTTTAGATAGTGTCTTATTTTGTCACCCTCAGCAGAGTGCCATGACATCATAATTCACAGCAACCTCAAAGTCTTGGGCTCAAGTGATCCTTTTGCCTCAACCTCCGAAGTAGCTGGGACTATAGGCACCCACCACAATGTCCCACTAGTTTTATTTTACTTATTTTTTGAGACAGTCTCACTTTGTTGCCCTTTACAAGACTGCTGTGGCGTCGCAGCTCACAGCAATCTCAAACTCTTGGGCTTAAGTGATTCTCTTGCTTTAGCCTGTGGAGACAAGGATTCTCTTGCCTCAGCTGGGACTACAAGCGTTTGCCACAATGCCTGGCTATTTTTTTTTTTTTTTTTTTTTTGCTGTAGTTGTCATTGTTGTTTAGCAGGCCTGAGCTGGGTTTGAACCTGCCAGTCCAGGTATATGTGGATGGTGCCCTAACCACTGAGCTAGGGGCACCAAACCTCCCACCCCGCTAGTTTTAGAGATGGGGTTTCACTCTTGCTCAGGGTGGTCTCAAACTCCTGGGCCTCCCAGAATGCTAGGATTCCACACGTGAGCCACCATGCCTGGCCCAGAAGTTCTAAAAAGCAAATAAAAAAAGTTTACATTTGAGTGGTCTGGTGTACATTGAGATTTAGCTGATAATTCAATTGTGTAAATGTTGGCCTTTATACATTCACATCCTTGCTCAATAAACAAAAACAATATACTATTTTATCAAATTCTTCCAAACTAGTTTTCATCTTTCAAAATGAAGATTCAAAGATATTTCTTAATTTTACTTACTAAGCATTCTCTCAATCATCAATCTTAAAAAAAAAAAAAAAAGAAAAATGCTTCCAAACACAAATTCCTTCTGTTCTCTACCTCCTTGGACTTCCACTCATCCTAAGTTATTTCTTTTTACATCAGAAGCTGACTGGGCTTTTAAATTATATTTGCCTTACAGACAACTATAGAATTAGAGACAAGAACAGCTGTTTCCCTACAGTGAAGTGGACATAACACCTTTCATTTTCACTTGCTTCTTTTAACACCTCAAAACGCTAGATCAACACCTCACTTTCCTGCCTCTTTTCCAGTAAGGTTGAAGTACATGAAACCAAATTAGAATCTTCCCTTCTCTCATCAATAACAACACCAGGAAATTAGATTTAAAGTGTTCAGTTTGTCCTTGTGTTCCTTGGAAGAACTCCCGGTCTTTAAATTAAACTTGTAGCTGCTGGACTGAAAATTATTCAGAAAGATTAGTATGTTTTCAAATTAATTTTCTGTCAGACACATTGACTGTTTATAAAATTCTAATGTTTAAGCAAAGACAATATCTATTTATACCTGTAAAAAAAATAATTTTGATGTCTAATGGAAAGGTCAACCTTATTTCAACTCAGTAAGACATAACAGGAGTGTGCTGTGACGACCAAATGCTCAGGCAATGTAGAGTGATCACTGTCACAGACAGAACACAATTACATGCTTCAGAGTCAGAGGCTCGTTCCTCAAAGCAAGCCAGATTTTCTGGGCAGAAGATGGGCACAGGATGCTGGTAGTGTCCATCAACACCCAGATGTCATGTGAGAAAGGGTGACATTTGTCACCATAAATCTCTTAGAAACTAAATCTGTAATTTATCCTTAAAATTAAGAAAAATAGAGAAAAGGATACAACAACGTTATCGTACGTTAAAAAGAGCAAATGAACTAATGTAAGATCTGGCTTATAGTATTAGATGCTTCTGACCTTGGGTGAGCCCATCTACTCTTTGGGTACCCAAACCTGTGAAATGAGACAGGGGCTTGCTGGTACCCACATGCCTGCCTGTTCTGAGCTAAACCAATAATCTCTAAATGTCTTTCAGTTGTCAAGTAGTTTAGATTTAAAGATGTATACGGGAGGACCTACCTTACTCCATTTTTGTATCTTAATGTAAATCACATATTTAGTTCTTAATAAATAGCTGTCTAAATATGATGATTGGTTGATGCTTAAAAAAATCCTTAGATAGGCTTCGATGAGCGGCCTCACACATCTAGCAATACCTAAGGCTAAATTAGTTCATGGTATGCCAATCCATTCAAGACAGAAAATGTGTTTTGTACAAGTTCCATAATGTAAGTTGACACTGTTAAAAAAGAAACTTCCTATTATTTAAAAAACTTTAAAAAAATTATTAAGGTAGTTTCTGATTAGAGAATTTAGGGGTCACTTCAAATTTAACAGAAACCCCCCAATACACAAACATCTAAGCTGAAAACCACTTACAAACCATTGTCTTCAATTTTACTCAAAATACTTGTGTTACTCCTAATATGTCAATCTTGATGGTGATGCAGGTGACCAGTTCTGATTTCCACTATTTGTATAAAAGTAAATATACTACAAAGTATCAATAACTAGCATAATCATTTCTTTTTTAAAGCTATGGTAAATAAATCTAGACATGTTTTATTATAAAGACAAATTTTTTAACAGGCTCCCCAGAGCAATTCCAGGTTACCATGTGTTTCACACAGAAATAAGGGCAGTCTTAGCACTAGCTACAAACTATATTTCCAGCACATTTATTACAGTCCATTTACTATATCTTTTCCCAGTGGCTCCCTAAAAAACAAAGTTAAAAAATCCATGAATAAATGACTATAAGATGATAAAGGAACACTGTTTCAGAGGTGAGATGTGGCAACATGAGCAAGATAAACGTGGGAAGATAAAACTTCTCAACTTTTCCCTAAAGGCTTTTTTATTGTACTATAAATAGGCCTTATCTCTACACTTGTCCTTTAGGAACTCCATTCTGAACACAGAGTTATTTTAGGAATCTCTGTTGATTAGATAAATATGTGACAGGAACAATTCTGAGGCCTATTTCTCTTTAAAAAATTCTTTTAACCGTCTGTTTAACACATTTTTAAGTGTTCATGTTTGTACAACAGAAACAATTTTTTAACAGAACATATTCTTGAAATGGTTGTTGAACTTGGCTGAAGTTCTTAAAAGGCATTTCGTAGCATCCTACACTTTGGATTCCATAACTCAGTTTAATCTTCGGACACCCACTTGTGCCAGGGCCAGTGAAACAGAAAATTCTATTTATCAAACGAAGTTTCCTGTTTAAAATGAACACCTCCTTAGATGTTTATTAAAAGTTATCTCTGTCCCATACAAACTGCTATATTAGGCATTTACTCAAACTACCAGTAAACAAACTCCAATATCATTCTGATTTTAAAACTTCAATATTTTTGGTATGTGAAAAAGTTCCAAACAGCCTGACTGTGAGTGCTCTGTATACCACAGTAGTGGCTTCCAGGAGAGCCACGAGCAGCTGTCATGTTTCCCAGCAGAACAGGGGTGTAACATTCTTTTGCTCACCATGTCTATTGAATGACGCACTCTAACTCTCAGGGCATGCAGTCTATTGAAAGCTTCAACAATTATCATTCATTGCTGTGCACCCTTTGCTATACAGTTTAATTTTTTTTTAATGCACTTTAATCTCTTAACAATAGACAAAAACACACTATTTTATACTATTTGGTTGAAATTAATTTTATTATGCTCCAAGATGAATTGCCACCAGTGCAACATCCTATTCACTATACAATTCAAAAAAAAATTCACATACTAAACAAAATTTCAGTTGTTTGAAAATGAAATGATTGAAAGTCTTTATGAATTTCATACATACAGTATGTGGCTAGCTGAAATTGTCTATCAAGTAGCATTTAGATATAAAAAGCCTCATGCTAGTTTGTTAAATGCAAAGCCTACCAGACAACCATTTAGCTGGAGTATGTGCGGGAGGCTTTCAGACAATGCACAGGTTAAGTGCTGCCCACGGTGGAAGACGGTGGAGGACTGAAACATGCAGTCTTTTATCTTACTTAGTAAAGTGGATTCAGTCTTCCTGCCTGGACTGAACTCCACAGCTGCTGTGTTTCAACAAATAATAATTTAGACTTTGCGTAACAACAACAAAAAGTCTTTTTTCCTTTAAGAAAAAAGAATAAATGCAATTACCTTTGGCAAATTATATACTCATCCTAAAAGTTTAAAATTGTGTTTCCAGCTCAAATAATTTATATTCTCTTCTCAGAGAGTAACAGGTAAGTATTTATATACCAAAGTTAGCTGGAAAATCCTGAATTCCTTGGCCAAAGTTAAGAGAGATCTTAAATTGGCATTACCTTAAAGACATCTCTAGGAAATTTAAGTATTTTTTTACAATGTCAAAAAGAAAAGGATAATGCTAAAAATTATTTAAAATAATTATAATGTTCCATTTATCATTTGCACCAATTGCTAATTTTATTGGTTAATAGCTGTCCAGCCTCATCCACACCAAACTCACCAAGCCACAGTAGAAATGACAGCAAGCAGAAAAAGGTTTCTAGCAGCAGAGGGCACGGCACTGTTTTGCAAGAAACAAAAAGTCTAGAATCTTTCTCATGTGCTTAAATTATTACTCTTGCAAGGAAGGTAACATTCTTCGAATAACTTAACTATTTTACTGCACCACTTACTGCTTTCAGCAACAAAACCTTTTAAATTATTTCTTATGATAACTAGATGTATGATCACTAAAGATTATGTGATAATTGGTTAAAATTCAAGCCACATCTTGCAGGTCCAGCCTGTCAAGATCATGCCAATACTAGATTTTGGTCGGTACAATTCTAGATAGCATAATTTTTAGTTGGATATTGGAACTATAGTAATGAAATACATCTGGAACTACATTCTGCATATGACTCAATGTGAGAAAAATATGTCCGTATTTAAATCGGATAATTTTCTACCTAAAGTTTAAAGTAGGTAGGTGTGATAATTAGCACTATAAATATGAAACAACCACCTTTAAGCAGATTAGTGTATGGTAGCGAGGCAAGGAAACCCTAATCTTACCACACTGTTTAGTATGAATAACAAATGTGCAGGTTGTAAAGTTTTATCTTAAAAAATCTATTATTCAGTTATGCGCTCTAAGAAAATTTGACAATGGGACCACCAATCTTCTAAGAAACATGTAACCAAAATGTGATATTTGATAAAAACCTTGAGAAATCATGAAAATAAAAATTATGGCATCTTAGGTTCACTATTACAGTGCATTTCTTTGCCAACTAGATTAACCTTAATCCATACAAACTGTAAAATAAAAATACTTAAATTCTACACTATTTTCGTATGTTCTGATTCATATAGTATTTTTAACCAAATGTTGGCATAACTATAATGTATACTCCACTCATTTTAGTTCGTTTAGAATGAAACTACTCCCCAATTCCACTCAAATGCCAATTTAAATAATTTTTCTGTTTCAGAATATCAAAAAAAATTTTTAAAGAGCCTGCCACATTTGCTATAGCATAAAAATAACCTCAGTCAAGAACAGGTATTAGGGTTCCTTATGAGTCAGCCTGCAAATGCCACTGTTGCACCCACAACAGGCAATATTGCTCGACAGGTGTGTTACACTGATTTTCTCCACTAGTATCTCTGTAGTGATTTTAAGCATACTGCTGAATTTGACAAACTGCCTCAGTACAGTGATGTCTAGAGAACTGTGCAATCTATCAGCTTCAACATTCTTGGGTAGCATCGTACTCAACATGAAGGGGCTAAAGAAACTAAGGTTTGCATCACTTAAAAAAGAACTGAGTGCTATTCTAGATTTTTATAAGAAAATTCAGGTACAGAAAAAGTAGGGTATGAAAATAGTGTTTTCCTTCTGGCATTATAGCTAAATTACATTAAGGTTTTTGTCAGTCTCACATATAATATTTAAACTCCCTGTTGATGGAATGAAAAATATTCACAAGTCAAGTGAGCATCGTGGCATAAACTTGCACACAATAATAGGGAGTAGCTTTGTAGAGGATTATGACAAACCTTTACAGATTAAATGAGGTATTGCACAGATTAATAAAAAAAAGCAAAAAAGGCAACAAAAATATACAGCAAATTGGTAGAACATTTACATAATAATTTTACAGAATCCATAGACAGAAAGTAGTGTTTAGTATTTCACCTTAAAAATATATATATATAATATATAGATCAGTCTTCCCATTCATCATCGTCCTCAAAATCTTCATCATCATCTTCATCTTCATCTTCATCTAGAAGAAAACCATCAAGACAATTAAAACATATGCATAAATAAAAGGACATTACATAATTCTTGGGTGAGTTACCCTATTGACTCCTGAAAGACAAGCCAGGATTCTGGTTACTAAAATAGTTTAAAATAAATCTTATACACATAAAGAACTATATACAGAGTGTTGACACTGGGACATTACATACACACACAAAATGTATATGTGTATGAAATTATACACAAAGCATTATTTGAAACCAATCCATGGCGATGATAGTGCTTGATACATGGTAAAGTGAACACAACACTGAAGTTACAAATCTGGGACTGTCCCTTCTATGACAGTGCTGAAATTAAATTAAAATCAGTCATATGTAAAGTATGTTCAATCTATCTGGGAACTGGACTCTCATCAGTCTGAAGAATACTGGATAAAATAAAAATACTGTAATCTCTAATTTAAAGACTGCTTTAGAAAGTTTGCATTGGGGCTTTGATTATTCAAAATAAAGTGAAGATTAAAACAGAAGTCAACAATTTGGATTCTTATGCCTTAGTATGTGTATCCGTCAGATTTCAACCCGCACAGTTGTTAATGTGTAAGATCACATTTAGGTCATCCTTTCTGAACTTCTGTCATGAATCCAACTATCTTCTTGTACCTACATGTGGATTCTCAAATACAGAACTTCTGAAGTTTTATCTCCGTCCTCAATTCCACCTTAGTCTGCTCCATCTTAATAAAAGGTATTCTTTCAGGTAATAGGCCAAAAACCTAGAAATTGTAACTGCTTCCTCTTTCCTCATCATCCAGTCATCAAGTCTGCCCCTTCTCACCACTTCTACTGCTATTCTTCATACCACCATCATACTCTGCTTGGATCACTACAACTCTATAGCTTATCTCCTCAGAACAAACGGAATGATGTTACTTTGAGTTTAAAAATATCATGTTGCTACCTTTCTTAAGGCTCTCTATCTGAATAAAATCTGATGTTACCTCACTCTACAAGACTCTAGGTGATTTGCCTTGCTACTGTCCCTCCTCCTCTCCCAAGCTTTTCTCAGAATACCCTCTCCTTCTGTTCACTATTTCTAGTAAGATGGACTCTTTTTTGTCCCTCAAACTTACCAAGCTTGTTTTTGCGTCAGAGTCTTTACAGTGGCTATTTCTTCTGCCTGTGTCTTTTCATATTTAGGTGTCACTTAAAAACCACCTCCTCTTCTTTCCTGACCACACTATAGGTAATTATATAGCCTTTCCCCACAATGAGTAACTGTGTACCCCATTTTATTTTCCCCGTAACACTCACCACTATCCTAAATTCTTCTATTTTATTGGTAGTTCTATATATAGTCTTCACATGAGAACATAAGCTCCCTCACAGAAAGGACTTGCCTGTGTCATTTATCATGTCCTTAACACCAGAGCAGTGCTGCACAGAAGCTGTTCAGTAAGTACTAAGTATGGGCTGAATGGATAAATACTAGATGTCAACGAAGTCTACAAGCAGACGTCTACATTGTACCAACTTTCCATAATTACTAGCCTCTTAAATATATATAGCACTTCATAAAATCCATAAAGGCCAAGTTTGCAGTGAAACAGTGGCCAAGCAATTGTACTTGACAATGAGCAAGAGCTTGTAAGAGCTGAGTATGTGCATGTGTGGGCTAGATGCTCATCTTTTTCTCCACAGATGGTTTGAGCTCTAGTGTTAGACCTTGAAAATTAACAGAAGGCAGACCAGAAACAAAGATATCTTGCTTTGGCTCCAAACGATTACTTTTACAACAATAATAGTTACTTTTATTTATTTAAGTCTGGTGGTCAGCTCTCTAAATTTTTATGGAATTTATTTGGAAAGGAGTTCAATTGACTTTGTGTTAACTTTTGTGTTTACTAGTAAGGGAAGTAATTTGCAACCCAAGGTTTTATTAGACATGCTTCACAAAATCACCTGGATGAAAAGCATCATGTATACCCAACTATGCTGGCATTTACAGAATGACAAAAGACAGGAATTTATCAGCATCTATGGTAGACAGAAATAGCTAATAATTCCATTACCAGGTACTAGTATAGGAACAACAGTTAAATGGGCCCAGAAATGAGTAAAATGCATGCTATGCATTTATTACATCATCATGACTACTATGTAATATTACTTACATCTTTTAAGAAAACTTACTATAGGGAAGTATTTAGCAGGACCCACAAACATCAAAACACAGTAAGCGCTTCCTCATGACCATGTTATTTCACAGAAACCTTACATTTTCCTTATCTAGGCAGAATGAGGGTCTTTTATTTGACATTAGTAGCTATCAAGATTCTTCTTGAGCATTCTCCATATACAAAGTTATCTTTTAAATTTTCTTCTCCTATTCATGGTGCTCCTTAAGGCCAGCCACTGCGTTCATTCAGTGATCCGTTATTCCTGCCTTCCAGTGTCTTGAGTCATGTGGTGGCAGATGTTCAAATAGGTAAGCTGAGGCTCAGTACTGACGTCAAATTATTGCTGAAAGCTATCTAATATCTACCCAGGGGTAAAGGGGGAGTGAGAAAAGTCTATAAACAATGATCAATTTAAGCAATCATATTGTTTACAGTACTATCAATATCAATTGCTATGTTATCCAAGTTTGTCTAACTTTTTAGCATGGAATAGGCCAGAAAGTCATATATTTAAGGGTTAAATCTGTCCATTTGCTGACGAGAATAATGTAAATTAGCAGGTAAATGTTTTCTAAATAAACATTTAGAGGAGTAAAACAAACATAGGAAAACAAGGGCCCCTTTCTACTGTTTTTAAAGAAAAGGTGTAAAAAATACAACTGACTTATTCAGCTACCAATTCTAGTGATGGGCAGGAACCTTAACCAATACTAAGCCATAAATGAAATAGAGTAGGTGGTCTCAATAGTTACAATCTCTATTTCTACCCTTCTAATTAAAACACAATTCCCTGTCCTCTTCTTGGATTTATCAGAAGCATTTTACTTAGATGATCACCCTCTTTTCCTTCAAACCTTTCTTCATCTGACTTTTAGATATCACACTCTGCAGCTCTCAGATCTTATCAGACCTTCTCTTTTCTACCTAAACCCACTTATTTGCTGATCTGTCCAGTAACCCAACTTCAAATATCATGTAATCTTAATATGCAAATATGCATTAATACGTAAATTTATGCTAACAGTCCAAACCTTTCCTGTGAATTCCAGAATCATAACCAAATGGCCTAGTCAACATCTACATGTACATCTGAATTTTTAACAGGCATCTCAAATTTAATTATGTGCTAAACAAAACTCCTATTTTTTCCTCTCAAACTTCCTCCTTCTAAGTCTTTCTCCTTTCTATTAAGAAAATTCCACCCTTCCAGGAGCTCACATCAAAAACCTTAGAGCCATCTTTACCCTTCTCTTTCTTTCAAACTTTACTTAATTCATCAGCAAACGTAGTCCCCATTCAAAACATAACGAATATCTATCCATTTCTCATTAGTGCTACAAACCTGGTTCAAGCCTCCATCATCTCTTACTTGGATCATCAATGTTCCTCTGCTAAAGACCCTGTCATCACATTCGGAACAAAAGCTAATATGCTTTTGGTGGTCTCAGAGCCTTACTCTTGGCCCTCTACTTCCGTTCAGACTTTATTCCTACTACTCTTTCCCTCCCCCATACCCTAATCAAGCCACAATGACCTTGTTTCTCAATCTCGTAATGGGCTTTACACATTGACTGTTTCGTCCATCTCACACTTTCCCCAGTTTTAGTGTTCACTCAAATGTCACTTCAGTTAGGTTTCATCATCTCATTTCAAAATGAACCTCTCTCCCAAAGCATGTAACTCTCCATCCTCTTTTTCAGCTGAAAATTTTTCATCCTCAGTACATGTCACCATTTAACACACTATGTATTTTTCTAATTTATTTTGTTTATTGCTTGTCTCTCTCATTAGAATATATTCTCCATGAAGGCAGAGATTGTTGTTGTCTTGTTAAAATTTTATTATTGTTCCACGTTAAGTATTTATGAAATGAATTAGCCTGCTCTTTCTCTGCAGTGTAGTATAGAAAAGTATGTCCAGAACAAATACTGCCCAAGTATCTTAGCTATCAACGTCCCTACAGAGAAACAAACAAGAAAAAGAAAAAAAAAAAAGGAAGGAACATTTACTGAGAGCTTACTATGTGCTAGGAAATCCACTGGTTACATACTATTTTTATTTAATTCTCACATTAATCATATGACTTATGAATTCTCTCCATATAACAAAAAAACTGATGTTCAAGGAGATTAAATAATAGATCTAATAAGAACAAAGATCTGACTCTAGCATATCACGTTGGAAAAGCTCTTCAGTAATCCTCAATCATCTAATCAGCACAATCCATATTCTTGTTCTGTGGCTCATGCCTAAAATCCTAGCACACTCTTAAGAGGCCAAGAAAGGAGGATCACTTGAGCTCAGGAGTTCAAGATCAGCCTGAACAAGAGCAAGACCCCACCTCTACTAAAAAGAAAAAAAAAAAAAAAAAAAGCTATATTCATACATAAGATGGTATGTATATGCATATGTTTAATAATAACCTCAGAATAAGTCTCAGAGTAAGTGCTGGTTTATTCACATAAACCTTTTAGGAAATGACAGAGAGATTTTTTAAAAGTTAGAATTCGACGGTAAACTCTAGAAACAGTAGAAATTATCTAAATTCTTAGCCCTAACCTTCACAGATCAGGAAAAGCTCCTAAATTTCTTATGTCTTAGAAATGTCATAGGGATGAGATGCAAAGAACTCAAGCCCTGTTTAGAGGTTGTTTGCTAGGGATTCTCTTAGTATTTGTTGCTACAGGAAACAAAACTCTCATTTTTCTAAAATTGTTCTTCCAATTTATGATTACGACTATGGTGTCTGGACATCCAATAAGTTTTGCATAGACTAGTCACAGAGGTAACAACTCTTTTCTAAATACTACTTGATCTACACACTAGAACTAGAATTAGCAAGCTATTCAATCAGTACAGAGAAAACTAGCGACAATCATAAAATAAAAAGAATAGAATTTCAAACATTCAAATTTATTAAACAAATAATCACATATACACAAACACGCATAAATACCTGAAGAATGAATGGCTTTGCTCCTTTTCTGCATCACTTCCATCAATGCACCCACAATTCCTGAAGTGGGGGCCGGTGTCGGTGGTGTAGACTCTTGGCCATCAGATACCTTGGAAAAGAAGTCAGCAAAACTCAATAAAAAAAAATCCTTAGTAAAGGATCTTTGTTTTGAAAAGTCTTGCCATTTTAGAATCACTTCTTACTGAAAAAATAATTTTAAAAAACCATCAAGCCCAGGATAGGAATTAACTAAATGAAGAAGAAATAAAGTACTGTCTTAAAACACTTATTCAAGAAATATTTCCTCTCCTTAATCTATAAACCAATGATACATTTCTAAGTCAATGTGTATGTTTAGATTAACAATCTAACCTTCTCCTGAATAATACATGACCTTGCAGCTGAGTTATTTCTGTTCATTCCAGTACACAAAGCCTTACATGATAAACTCTAAAACTATTACCAAAGGACGTATTTTATAAACCTAGGGTAATATTTAGATTCCTAGAGTTGTTAGGTGGAAGGCATACTTAAGCTATGTTAAGAGCAACTATAGAAATGTATTTTATAAACCTAGGGTAATATTTAGATTCCTAGAGTTGTTAGGTGGAAGGCATATTTAAGCTATGTTAAGAGCAACTATAGAAACTTATGTTCTCCTAGAAAAATTTAATTCTACACCTTTATATACCTTATGATATAAAATTATAATATGTATATATTATAATTCAAAATGAACCTCCCTTCTCATAGTATATAACTTCTCTTTAAGCAAATCAGTTGAGAACCTTTCAAAATATATTTGCCTCACAAGGCAACTAACTATCTCTAACTTGAGTACATCCATCTGCTCCAAATCATATTTCAGAAAACACAACAAAACAAAAACAAAGATTCTCATTAAAATCTAATTTCTCAGAATGACAGTCCATACAAAATTATCCTTGCTTCCAACATTCATACTAAAAAACAGAGAATACGGGAAAACTGCAGATGTCCAGGTAAAAAAAAATCTAGAAAGTATCGCTCTTAAGTGCCCTTTGAGCAAAATGAACATTTGTTCTTATATATTCATTTTGTGAATTTTGTCTATGGACTTCTATTCTCCATGTGAAGATATAATATTGGTATAATTAAAGATGAAACAACATAGTTGTACTAAATAATTGCCTAAGTTTTTTTTTTTTGTAGAGACAGAGTCTTACTTTATCCGCCCTTGGTAGAGTGCTATGGCATCACAACTCACAGCAACCTCCAGTTCCTGGCTTAGTAGATTCTCTAGCCTCAGCCTCCCAAGTAGCTGGGACCACAGGCGCCTGTCATAACACCTGGCTATATTTTTGTTGCAGTTTGGCTGGGGCTGGGTTTGAATCTGCCACCCTTGGTATATGGGGCTGGCGCCCTACTCACTGAGCTACAGGTGCCGCCCATAATTGCCTATGTTTTTAAATATCTATTTTTATTTATTTGAAATTCTACATCATTTCCCACATGCAAAATTATTTTATTAAGACAAACTTCTCCTAATGCTACTTGTTTTTTCTCAACTAAAGACATTTATTTTTCTTTTTTGAGAAAATTCAAAGTAGCCCCCCAGAAAATCATTCATTAGTATTTAGGCTTTATAGAGATTATATATTAACTATTACCAGTATAGAAGTGCCACAAATAAAAAAGATGGCAGAAGTAGCTTCAGAGCTTTGTGTTTTCTGCAGGAGGCTCTCAAAGAAGTACGACAGCAACCAGGACATTCAGACTACCTTTACGCAATCTGATTAATATTAAGGAGAGCACAAAGTAAAAACACAACACTGTCAACAAACATATGGCCTGGAGAACCTACTTGGACAAGGTGCTTATATAGTGCTGAACCACTATAAACACAGAATTCAAAAACAGGCGAGCACTTACATAACTGCTGCTAGCACTTTAAAGTACATCTGTGGCTTTATGCTCATCATATTCATCACAGAATAAATCGATGATTTATATAAAAAATGTAAAGAAATATAGCCAGAGAAATTTCAACCACAAAATGGTTACTTTTAAAAAAAAATTAAAACTGTGGGCTCAGATCACATGGGTAACAGGCCAATAACGTACTGATTGCAATCAAAAGGAAAGTGGTGGTGATGATGATGATGATGATTTTGAGACAGTACCTCGCTCTGCTGCCCAGGCTCAAGTGCAGTGGTGCAATCATAGCTCACTGCAACCTCAAACTCCCAAACTGAAAGTGATCCTCCCCATTCAGACTCCCAAGTGCAGGGGAATGCCACCACACTGGTTATTTATTTATTTATTTATTTATTTTTTATAGAGATAGGGTCTTGCTATGTTGCCCAGGTTGATCTTTAACTCCTAGTCTCCAGCAGTCTCCCCACGTTACCCTCCCAAAGCGCTGGGATGGGAGGCCAGGAGTGAGCCACTGAGCCTGGCTGGGAAAAGTGATTATCTAGGATAAAAACGGCCTTCTCTTCTAAACACAGAATGGAAATTACAGGGTATCCCAAAAGTCACCCCTAAAGTCACTATACATACAGAAAATGGGAGACTGTAGTTAATTTTCCTTTAGTTACAAAATACGCACTACAAAATTTTACAAAATATTTATTTACAAGGCATTCTCCACGCTTTGGCCACCTCTTTGCAAAATTCTGTAATGAATATTTTGTAAATAAAGGTACATGTAACTATAATTTCTCACTTTCCCTATGTACAGCAACTTTAGGAGAGACTTTTGGGACACTTTGTATTTTTCTCTCTAAAAGAATTCACAGATGAGTTGATACGTTGTTTAGGAGGGGCGGATTGTGACAGGAAGAACTGAGAAGAGTAACAGAAAATTCAACTCACCAACTTTTTAAACTAGGAAAAAAGGATTCAACTTTATTCATTAAAAATAAAACATCATCTTATTTATAGCTAAATGAAAGAAAAAACAAAAGCTGGTTCTGAAAAAAAAAATAGAAAAGAAAAAATAAAAAGGTAGGATAGGAGTAGAGACAAGGGAATGAGAATGACATGGAAACTAACAATGATTCCAAGGTAAAAGCTGAAAGTGAACGACGGTTATTACAACCTGCTCTACACCTAAATTGTGGTCATTCTGACATTAATACTTCCCACAGGGGGTGGAGCAAGAGGGCAGCTGAGTAACAGCTTCCCTGCAACTGGGCATGGTGAGTCTGAGGAGATAAGACTCCCGGCATCTCTGGCTGGTGAGATCTGCCTATAATCATCCCTTTGAGGATACAGGGAGTTAGCAAGGGACTTCAGGACCCCAAGAGGAGGACCAAAACAGTGGAAAACTGGCAAGTGGTTGCGTATGTTCAATAGATCTAATCCCACCGGCAGCCATAAGTACAAGCAGCAGTGAGACTGAAAACCAGAAAGGCCTTACCTGTGAACTATTTCAATGTTTTTGGACTTGGCACTTAGTTGAACTGCCTTGGGGAGAGCCTGAGCAGGAGTGCGGAGAACTTTGGGCATTGTCTAGGGCCCCAGACTGAGCCGATGAGTTGGACGGAGCTAATACTGTTCAGCTGTGGGCCACAGGGAGCCATTGTGAGAGAATTGCCCTGGCAAGCTCTGCAATCAGGGTTGTAGAGCAAGAGTTGGGCAGGAGCTAGTAAGCTAGTGACTGAGCAGCCTAAAGGCAGGCACTGAGCTGCCTTACAGCCTTAACCCTCAGGGGCAGAGTGAGACTGGTTTTGGCAAACTGGAGACTCCGGCTCTTGCCCTGGGTAGAGTGCCATGGCGTCACAGATCATAGCAACATCAAACTCCTGGGCTTGGAGCCACCCAGACTTCCATAAGAGCTGCGCCGCAGCCCACAACCAGTGCCCACTGGGCCTCCACATGCCCAGACAAGGAACTGGGGGAGCCGCGCAACCCTGCGTCCTCCCTCCTGTACCTTCCCTGCCTCCACACCAGCCCACTCGTCTAGCCAGGGACTCTGGTAGCCACGTACCCTCCGGAGCCCTCCCTGCCTCTGTGCAGAGCCCTTCTCCTGGCCAGAGACTGTTGGAGCCTTGAGCTCTCTGTGCCACAGTCACTGGGCGCCAGGAACTCCCAGAACTGTGCGCATCATCTCCCTGTCTTATTGCTGGATCCGAGTGTGTCACACTCCAGAGCCGCTTCCACAACCAGAACTCCCTGGCAGGGACAGCCCCAGAGGAACTACACAGGGTCACTCCCTTCAAAGATCCAGAAACAATAGAGTGATCCCGCTGGGGTCTAATCTTGGAGAGACACCTCCCAAACTCTGAGGATGGACAGAGGCAACAGTGAAAAACAAGCATGAGGCAAAATCCACAGAAAAACTCTGGCAATATGAATAATCAGAATAGATCAACTCCCCCAAGGATCAATGGGGCAGACACAGCACAAGAACACATGCACAAACAAATAGCTGAGATGTCAGAAATCGAATTCAGAATCTGGATAGCAAATAAGACCAAATTAGAATTCTAAGCAGTAACCCAAAAGGTATCTCAAGAATTCAACAAATTCAAAGACCAAATGACCAAAGATTTTGACACACTGAGACAAGAAGTTGCATCCCTCAAAGATCTGAGAAACACAGTAGAATCCCTCAGTAACAGAATGGAGCAAGCAGAAGAAAGGATTTCTGACATTGAAGACAAAG
>CAUYPK010079171.1:0-18155 GCA_963574355.1 Loris lydekkerianus | reverse complement strand
TCTATGTATAGTATAGTCTGAGGTCTGCTAGTGTGATTCCTCCTGCTTTGTTTTTATTTCTGAGTGATGTCTTGGCTATGTGCCCATCGATCCACAAATGGATTAATAAGTTGTGGTATATGTACACCATGGAATATTATGTAGCCTTAAAGAAAGATGGAGACTTTACCTCTTTCATGTTTGCATGGATGGATCTAGAACATAGTCTTCTTAGCAAAGTATCTCAAGAATGGGAGAAAAGGTATCCAATGTACTCAGCCCTACTATGAAACTAATTTATAGCTTTCATATGAAAGATATATGCAAATTATAATCTAAGGATATGGAGAAAGGAAAAAGAGAAGGGAGGGGAGGGGAGAAGATAGATGGAGGGAGGGCAATTGGTGGGACCACACTACAGTGCATCTTAAGGTACATGTGAAACTTACTAAATGTTTAATATAAATATCTTAACACGATAACTAAGAAAATGCCAGGAAGGTTATGTTAACCAGGGTGATGAAAATACTTCAAATTGTATATAAAACCAATGCATGGTACCTCATGATTGCATTAATATACACAGCCATGATTTAATAAAAAAAAAAAGTAATACAGAAGAAATGATGCAAACCATGTAACAATGAAATATTATCATTGAAGTGCTATCAACTTAAAATTATATCCAATAAAAATCTTTGTTCAGAAATGAAAGCCAAATAATATCATTTGCAGGAAATAGAAACCAAGTGAATTTAAATACAGAAGAATAGCAAGCATGCTAAATATTAAAGGCTGCAGGAAAACTACTATAGATGAAAACTCTGAGTTAGCAAAAGAATGAGGACCTTCCAATGTAGCTGAAATTGTGTAAATACACCAAATGCTATTTGTCCTGCTGTTTACAACCAAAATCACAGGATGAAACATGAAAAACAACTTCTAGGGACTTAGGAAAAGTAAATAAAACAAGAACATTAAGGAAGAGAGTCAAGGTCTAAAAAAGCAATCCACACGGAGGTAAGTTTTCTGCTTGTACCTCTTTACTCTTATATTCATAAACCAAATGCAGGCACCCAAAAAAGCTGTGGGGTTAACTCCAAGAACAGTTAACAGATTCAGAAAAATCTACCCAGGGCAACAGCTTGAGACTCTGTCTCTTTCCCCAAAAGGCCAGGGAAAAAGCCTTGTGATTCCTTGAGTGTAGAGGGAAGTCTCCATTTCTTTGTTTTTATTCTTTTTTTACCTTCCCCCACCCCCACCCTCTTATATCATGGTGCTCTCAGAAATCCTGCTAGAAACTTCATCTTTCAGGCTGGAGGAATAGGAAAGAAGCTCCTTCAGGCTAAAGAACATGGAGGGAGTCTCTCTTTTTTCTCTTTATCATCTCCCTCCTTTGCCATAAGAGCAAAACTCTAGCTATAGGAACCAATGGGCATTAGGTCAAGTAGGTAAAACTGAGTTTAAGTCCTAAAGAGACAAGGATATACTAATTTTCTGAAGGAATTGGGTCAGGGTTGCAGCTCACCTCTGAGTGGCACTTGTGTGGACACTCAAAGTAGCCTATCAAAGGCTTTGAAAGCAAAGCTAAGGTTTAAACCAAGTCTCACATCAAACAATATATTATAATATTCAAAATTTGCAGGATACAACCTAAAATTACTCAGCATACACAGAACTCAAAAAATGTGACCAATTTTTAAGGGAAAGGTTAATCAACAGACGATTCGGATGTTGGAATTATCAGATAAATGTGTTAAAGAAGCTATTGTAACTATGTTCAAGGAGGTAGAAGTAAACACTATGGAAAAGGGATAGAAAATGAATAGATATTATGGTTAAAAAAGGAAAATTTAAACCAAAAATGTAATATCTAAAGTAAATAATTATAGCAAAATATAGGTAACTAAGGAAAAAGTCAATAAATTTGAGCATAGATTAATAGAAATTGTCCAATCTTCAGAACAAAGAGAAAAAAATTTAAAAAAATTAGCAGAGCCTCAAAAGCATGTGAGATCTAATAGGGGTATAACTAGAGTCTCAGAGAAGTTAATAAAGACATTGATGCAGAAAAAAATGAGAAATAATGGCTAAAAAATCTCAAATTGATGAAAGACATAAATTTACAGATTCAAGAATCTAAAAAAAAGAAATACTCTGCCAAGAGGATAAAGTCAAATAAAACCATGCACAGATCTATTATAATCAACTCCCAAAAATAAAAGGTAGAGAAAAAATCTTGAAAAGCTACATATAGTAACAACAATTTAATGGCAGGCTGCTCCTATGAAACTATGAAGACAGAGGAAGAAAATTCTCAAAATGTGGAAAGAAAAGAACTGTCAATCCAGAATTCTATAGCTACTAAAAACATCCTTCAAAAATGAAGGGCAAATAAGGACATTCTCAGGTAAAGGAAAACAAAGAAAATTTGTTGCCAGCAGTCCTGTTGTAAAAGAAATGCAACGGAGAATTCTTCAGGCTGAAGAAAAATAATAAAATAGGAAAAATTGGAACTTCAAAAAAGAAGAAAGACCAAGAGAAATGGCATGTATCTAGGTAAATATAAAACACAGTTTTTCTTTAAGTTACTTAACATATGTGTAATTGCTAAAAGCAAAAAAGAATTGTAAAAACTATCTAGCACGGTTTTTAATTATGTGGCTATAACATATGACTACTATACCAAAGTGAGAAAGAAGATAAAGGAAACTGTACAGTTGTAAGTCTTCTACATTTTACTTAAAGTTCTAAAATATCAACTCTAATAGAATGTAAAAGATCTCATACACACGGCTCCATGCCCCTAGCACAGTGCTTACGGTGTCAGCCACATACACTAAAGTTGGCAGGTTCAAACCCAGCCTGAGCCAGCTAAAACAACGAAGGCAACTGCAACAAAAAACAGCTGGGCATTGTTGCGGGTGCCTGTAGTCCCAGCTACTTGGGAGGTTGAGGCAAGAGAATCACTTAAGCCTAAGAGTTTGAGGTTGCTCTGAGCTGTAATACCACTTTATTCTACCAAGGGTAACATATTGAGACTCTTGCAAAAAAAAAAAAAAAAAAAATTATAGACACACACACAAAAAAAATGTCTGACAATTAAGCTCACAAACTCCTATTAGAAGAAGTATTACATACCTCATTGCTGAAGATCAATAATTATAGTCACCTTTGAGATAATCCCCTTGGGAAGTTCTGCACTGATACCAGGGCCTAGTCCACCCTTGGAAACAACTTTGGGACTTTTTCTTGTGTTGCCATTAGAGCTGTCATTGTATGGCACACGAAAACATTCAACAACAATAATGAACACCACTCATCAAGACACTGCCACACTTCAACACAAACACTGATATACCAGGAACAAAGGCCCAGAGGCCCAGCAAGTTTAGAGTTGCACAAGATTTTGAAGCCAACAAAAGGCAAATACCATTACAGAATTCAAGTCTTGTAGCTCCTACTCTAGGGTTCTCTTTACCGCAGAATGCAATTACTTTAATTACCTGTGCTAAGAATGTAGAAAGGATCTATGAAGAAGTTTTCTCCATGGCCACCCTCATAAACCCATATTCCAAAGAAAACTAAATAAAGATAAGTAAGAAGATGCATATTTTTATCTATAATAAAAAAATAAATTAAAAATAAAAAAATAAAAAATAAAAAAAAAGAAAAGGATAAAATCAATGGTTTAAATTATCCTTTGGCTAGTTGCCTAACTTCTTTAAGCCTACCTAGATTTCCTTAGTTCTCTGAGCTCATGCTCTTTTGTGCATCTTCACTTTAGCTTATTTCTTCCTCTAAGGAATTCTGACTGCCCACCTCTCCATGAACCTGTAGTTACTTAGAAAGGTAAGGTGCAAGGAACAAAGATTCTTAATTAGCCAAGTGGTATCTGCTCCCAGGGAGCTAGCCTTGTTGTAGGACTTCCATTTTCTGGAGTATGTGTAATACTATATATTACATCATCAGTGAATTTGATAGAATTTCCATGGGAGTGAATCAAAGCTCAGAACAGCCAGCCAAAGAATTCATCATAAAATTCACTGAAAAAAAAAATAATTACTCTGAAAAATACAGCTACCCAAAGATACTGGAGGATATCTCCTACTGCCTCTCCTACCTCACCCCTAGGCCAGTTCTCTTTTAACTAATGCCCACTCCCCATCTTGACCTATGTGGAAAGAGCCCAGGTCATCACAAGGTTAAGAAACATTGGCCACACTCTAATCCAGAAGGCAACACGATGGCTGTGTGAGAGATATTCAAAAGACTCCTTGATAACTTTATTCTTAACCCTCTCCCAGGGACTCCTAGAACTCCAACAGCTCTACAAACATGCCCTATTCTTTATCTACCTCCACTCAGAGATGATGTTCATGAGCATCTTTTGGAAGTAATGGCTTATCTATGGCTCATAAAAACCACCACCTACAAAAGGTTCTGTCAGTGCTTAGCCTCTTTTAGATTGGTGGACTTTCCTGAGGTAGACCCTGGGTTACATGTTTCTATGGAATCTTAAAGATTTAACTGGGTTTTTTGTTTGTTTGTTTGTTTGTTTGTTTTGCAGTTTTTGGCTGGGGCTGGGTTTGAACCCACCACCTCCAGCATATGGGGCCAGTGCCCTACTCCTTTGAGCCACAGGCACCACCCCCAGTTTAACTGTTCATAATGGGCTCAGGACCATTAACTAGTTGTTACTTTATATCTTTACCCATGTCCTTAGCTTGACAATGAGTGGTGAGTCTGGATGTAAGGAAGGGCACAGCTCTAGCTAATTATAACAAAGGAGTTATCAGAAGCCAGTGTTCTAGTTCTTTTCTGGGCATGGAGGGGCTTACAATGGACAGATTACTCTTAGTTAAGGAAGATCAACCATGTGAAAGCTACTCTTCTGTAAAATCTGTCTTGTTCTTCTCAGTATTAGTTTTCATATACTCAAAGTTAAGGATTGGTTTCTTTCTGTGGAATAAAAAGAATTGGACGTAAGTATGCTGGTTGAATCTTTGAACTCCATCTAAGGCCAAAATATCTACTAAATTAAAATAAAATAAAATAAAAATGAGATAAATACCACACCTTAATCCTCCTTCTCATCTAAATTTCTAGGAAAGACAAGCCTTCCACAGTGAGACAGTAGAAAATACCACCTTTGTCACTCCTCATTTCCCATAGATCCCACCTTTCAACTCTTGGGAGTAAGAAGCTAGTTGCCTAGTGAACTCATAGTATCACAATTGCTGATGCCAGCCTCGTCACATATGTCCACACATTAGAATTGCACACCTCCAGATGGAACCACTCAAATAGACTAAAATGTGTATGGAACCCTCAGAGTTGTAGAATGTACAACCTGCACGACCAAAAGCTAGAGTGTTGCTAATGCTAGAAGAAGACCATAGCAGTTCATGTTGATGAAGTTCTTTATTATGCTCCATCATTGGGTTAAGGATTTGCACATGCCATCTAATTTAGTCTCCATGACAATGCCTTGAACCATTACCATCTCTATTTAGGAAAACTTAGAAACCTATTACTATCCTCATTTTTATAATGATGAAAATGGACCTCAAAGATTTTAAGAAACTTTTGCAAGTCAGGTTATTGTCCACCAGATATTTGTTGCATGGCCTTCTAACAAGGACAATGTAAATCTTTCCATCTACTGACCTGTGTTGGTTATTCATAATGACTACCTTGAGATGATTCCTTTGGTATAAAGAGCACTGATTTGAAGAAAAGAATCAATATCTAGCACAGCATCTAGTACTTCATAACTTCACAACACAGTGTGAATATGTGTTGACTGGTATTCCTTTATTATAGATAGCTAGAGTTAGCCCTTTATTATAGTTAGCTAGAGTTAGCCCTTCCTTATATTTTCAGACTCTCCACTCATTGCCAAGTGAAGGACATGGGTAGAGATGTAAAGTAACAACTAGTTAATGGTCCTGAACCCATTAAGAACAGTTAAACCTTTTGTAGGTGGTGGTTTTTATGAGCCAGAGCTGAGCCATTGCTTCTATTCCCACTTTGTACTCATATGACCTTAAAAAAGTGTTACTAAACATCTGGATTCCAATTACTTCATTTATAAAAGGAAGGAAATACTTGACCTGCCTACCGTAGGCTTGATAAAAATAAGAAATCTGAATGTGCCTATAAATTTTAAAGTCCCTTACCTCATCAATAATGACTATAAAGGAAGACAAAATTTCCTTTATCTCTATGATGAGTCTATTGGGCAGTGAACCTGAGAATGCAGGGCACTGAGGCTTCTAATGACTCTCACTTTCTTTTACTACCTGCAGGCAAATCCCTTCTGACCTTCAGCAGACCAACTTCTTTCTGAACATATCCATTTTTATTAATGATCAAGCTTTCCTCCCACACCCCACACAAAAACTCTTCATGGATGTCCTTTCTCTTTGTAAATTTTTGAAATGTTAAATTGGATGTGGATGAACTTCCTCTTTTGAACAGACATAATATTCTTAACATTTCAAAGGGTTTTTAAGTAGCTAGAAGAGGTCTACTAAATCTAGAACCAATCTTATCCTCTCAAGACCCAGGTCACTTCCTGTCCTGCCAATGACTCAGTACCACACACACCCCCAGAGATGTGTCTTGGATATATAATTCTACGGTGAGTTTGCCTCCCCCCACTGAACATACACATCACACCTCAGAGAAATACCCATTTAATCTTGCAGTAGGGAAGAATGAATCAAATCATTAAAAAATATATTTTTTCATTAATGATTGTCAAGTAAGTGCTTCCCACCAACTTCAGAGATACACATGCAATTCTTTTCTTTTCCTCTGGAAATACCAATTCCCAAATGATCTCAGAATTTAGATACCCCAAATCCTGACTCCAGCTGCCATTCCCTATCCCAGTTCTCTGGCCTTTTGTGGCTTCTCAACATCTAAAAATATAAAACTATTTAATTATGAATGCTGGGGCTTGTCTGACCCACATCTCACCTGACTCCCTGCTCCCTCGGAATTCCATTCCACAGTCAGAAGAATATCAATTTCAGAAAATAAGGCTTCCCTGATATCCAACTCAAGGTTTCCTTCTGCAAGTCTCATCCAATTATTTCCATGGGCCACACTAAGTAACTCCTTTCCTTCACTGCCACTCTCTTTTTTCAGAGATTGTAGATTGTTGCCATGGCTTTCCCTTCATCGCCATTTAGCCCAGCAGTATATATTTAATCCCTTTCATCTTTCATCATAAATCAGTCCCTTCAACTGTTAAATCAGCTCTCTGCTCTTCTCTGGACTAGTTCCAATTTTCCCAATCCACCTACAATAACTGATATCCCTTCTGAGAGCTTCAATTTCCTCTCCATCTTCCTTTGCTCCTCTCTCTACCCTCTCCAGAAATGAAATGGGAAGGGACTTATAGATATATGAGGTCAAGGGTCATGTATAGTGCATTGCATACCCCTAAATTGCTGTGAAGTCCCACATCACGTATTCCCTTTCCTGGAGGAGGACGGGGTGCTCACAGAGAAACAGGTCTCCTGTCCCATAAGTCATCATCCTTTAGACTTCTGCCTAGGCAATGGAATAGATCTTAAAATGCCTACAAATGAATATACAAACTGGAGCTGTGTGCAATGTGTTAGCTTCAAGGCAGAGGCCTTTTCAGTGACTTGTACTATTTCAGGATAGTCCATTACAATTAATATAGTCCCAACAACTGTCTCCCCATGTCTTCTCCATAAATGGGTGCTATGGAGAACTGCCTACACTTTAAAACACTGATCCCTTGTATGAATTCACAGAAAAAGCATTTGCATGTAATGTATTATAACCACAAGGAATGCAGAGGTCTGGCTTTGTCCTACTGGTACTTTTCCATTTTTATTATACCATATCCCTAGTTACGGTCCTGCTTAGGTTTGAGAAGCTATCTTCAGCCTGAGACAAATGGGCTGCTCCAGGGCCCTCGCCACAAGAGGTGAAAGAACAACTATTATTTTTTCCCCTACCAAAAAATGACCCCATGGGCGTGATTGTATACCTCCAGACCAGACCACCAGTCACTTGGGCAGAAGCAGGAAGAAATAAGCTGAGCCCTGCTTACTTTCTCTTTGTATAATTGAAGATCCCATGTCACAGAAGAGTTAAATGCCTTTCCTATAAATCAGAGCCTATATAAAAAGAATTGGCTATTTCTCTAAACATGATAAATAGAAAAATCAATCTAGAGGCAGAACCCAAGCTTAAATTTTCACAAAGAAAATGAAGAGAACCACAATGATATATGTTGCTCCAAGTGCAGAAAACAGCAGGGTGTGTCCACTCCATGGGGAGGTCTGCAGTGGAGACAGTACCTGAAGGAGGCTGGGGAGGCAGTGGTAATGCCGGAGGCGAGCCTTGCATGGCCAGCTGCCTGACTGTAGACAGAATACAAGTGTCCTCAGAGAGAGGAGAGACCAGGTTGTTCCAAGTGTGAACACCACAAGGCCTGAAGTGCTTTTCAATAGGCTGTCTGTCTCTCTGGAGGTCATGGGGAGCTCATCCAGTTACACTTAATGTCTTACTTGATCCCATCAATAATCATTTGATCCCAATCCTGCTGAAAAATGCTTGGCCAAAATTTCTGGCCTTTTAATGGCAGAATCCTGGCTCCTTCTGAAACCAGCATTACTACATGTGTCAAATGATGCATAAGGGCTTAGTCTAGCAGCCAAATGGACTGAGCTGCTGAGGGAGGACTTGGGATGCTCACAGCGCTTTCCCGCGGCCAGTAGCAGAGCAGCCCTTGGAGCACGCCCCTTTCTATATAACCCCCTCCCCTGACACATTAGCTTCAATTCCTTTTCTAAAGCTTGACTAGAGTATTTCTTCAAATGCAGTAAGTGTGTGACTCTTCAGAGACACCTACTGAGAGCTTCATGCAACCTGCTTATTTATAGTAGACAGGCTTGGAGCTGTAAAAAGAACTCTTTTTGCCTGACACCTGACATCTGACATCAGATGTAGACCACTGGGTTCTATGATCATTCGACAAGAGGAGATGGGGAAGCTCCAGAGATGTTCATAGACATGAAACTGGAAGAAAATATGCATTTTCAGAGAAGTCATTGTCCTGTCTATTAAAAAACATTAGGCACTAAAACAGAATGTTGCATGTATAAACCACAGAAGCCAAGATATGAAAGCCCAGCTGTTCCTTGCAAAAGTATCACTGATGGGGCAACAGTATCCATTTCCCATCTTAGTTCACTGGAGGCACTATCAAACTCCTCAGTGTCTCTTACTATGGACTATATAAATTCCAGCACTGAATGTCATTTTAGATGCCAATGTCACTAGTGCTAGTGCAGACATTTGCATCCACACTCTGTTTTCCTTGGGGAGAACATTCTACTATGTTTTTTTGTGCAGTGACTGGTGAACCTCAGCTTTGGAATATCCCTACTACATAGGAATATTGGGTTGGGGGGCAGTGTGCATGTGCATGTGCGTTGGGACAAGAATGGGAGATACTTGTGGCTTTACAATGGGTTTTTCAATGCTTTCCATCCAATTAATACTAGCCATTAGTAACCAGTGGAGTATAAGAACTTCATTTATTTCTGATAATAAGAATGATAGAGAAGAAGCTGGGTTTGCTCAATGGAATTAGTGTAAGCTTTTTAAAAGCCTGATTGCTTTTCTGTGCTTTTCTCATTCATTTACATGATACATTTTACTCACAAATCTTTCTCCAGTTGTCTTACAAGAGAAACATCTATTCAAAACCACCTGGTTTTCCAGTCAAAAGATACTCTGAGAAGAGTTAGAAGTCAGTGCCTGTACTCTTACTCTCTCTCTCTCTCTCTCTCTCTCTCTCTCTCTCTCTCTCTCTCTCTCAATGAATATGGGAAAAAATAAGGGAGTAAATGAGATAGAAACCTCCTTTTTAGGAGTCTCCAGCAGAGATATCTGCAGTGAAACAAGCCTGCCAGAGACTATCATCATGAGCTGCTGCTGCAGGCATTCAAGCTAAGAATTAGAGGGGAAAGAAGGTTGGGGGAAGGTGAAGAAAGGCAAGAAAATCAACTATTATTTCCCCCTGGCCTTATGGTGATGCCTCCAAAGCAAGACTGTCTTAACTACATCCCTCCCTTTTTGCTCCCTCCTGTCTCCAGCTCCTTAATTCCTGTGAACTCTCCCAACAACATATAAGAGGGGGAACGAGGGTCTGAGCATGCATAGCAGACGGGGTGGGGATGGCGTGATGAATTATTAAAGAAGGTGCAATCCTGGGCAAGCCAACATTTGGCTGGGGGACAGTTGGGTGGGATTGGATAGTATAAGGAGAAATTCTGTATTCCCTAAGAAAGTATACATTCCCCAAATCTACAGCGGCCAGGAAGAGAAATAAGGGACAGGGACACAGGACAATACTTTTGAGGTCTAGTATTAAGCTTGGAACTTAGAAGCAATAAGGACATTTCAACCGTCCCAGGGCCGAGGACAAAGAGCACCCAATTTTGCCTCGTAGCGTGTATAATAAGTTCCCAGACAAGACATTCCGCTAACAGCAGGAAACTTTTCTCCCAACTTGGTTCCTAGAGAAGGAAAGTCCTTGGGGAGTGATTGCATTCAGGGAGAAAATAAAGAACTATGGTCTTAACTCAGGAAGGAGGTTTGCAGAAGAAGGAAAGAGGGTTAAAAACCAGAAGCTAAAGTTTTAGAAAGTGGGATGGGGGGTAGAGGTGATTTAATAATTACTGTAGATCTACGTGACTAAAAAGCCCAAATCTGGACACGCTCAGGCGGGTGCTGCTCACCGGTCCCAAAGATCTGGAAGAGAAGGCGCGGCTGGGAGGCGCGGATCGCCGCGGACAGCCTTCCCTCTCTGCCCGCTTCCGACGCCTTCTTCTCCGGCATCAGGCGTATTCTCAGCCGTCCTTCTCCGTGGTGAATCCACCAGCTGAATAGCTCGCTGAGGTTGAACTGAAGCAGTCCCACAACTGCCTCCTCTGGGCGCCCGACGCAACCCTCTAGGATCGACTCCTCTCCCAGCTCCAGCACCAGCTGCTTGGCGCGCCGGAGCTTGCGCACCGAGCCGCCCTTCAGCACCCTGGACAGCGTCCGGGCAGCCTCCGGAGCTGGGGAGACTCCGAGCGCAGGCCCGAGCAGTCTGAGCAGCGGGGCGCAGTCGAGAGCCAGGGAGCCCCTCGCCTCCGGTCTGCCCGCCCTTAGTTCCGAGGGCGCTGACGGCAACAGCAGGTCCCGGGCATAGACGCGGAAGAGCGAAGGCACCACGAAGTCCACCGCCAGACTCTTCCTCTGCAGGCGCGAGTAGCTGAGCGGCTCCCGGGGCTGCAGCGGGGGCCCCACCACCGGTGAGCCCGCGCTCTGGCTGGTCCCAGTCCCGGAGCCCAAGGCTTCCATTGAAAGCAGCAGCGGCAGCAGCAGCCACTGAAGCCCGATGGTTCCCATCCCGTCACAGAAGGCTGTTTACACCAGTCTGCCGACTGTCCCCAGCCCACCCTCACCCTTCGCTTTCCCCCAAGTGGGAAGAGGGTTCAAGCAGTCCTTGGTCCTGAACAGCTCCTTCCACTGGATCCCTGGAGAATTGTGCATGCACGCGATAATCCTGCTTTCTCCAACTGCAAGGAGGCAAACAGGGGTCTGAATGGAACAGAGCCGGAAGCTCACAGGCGAGTCAGGACACCCGTTATCACTCCGGGTTCCACAGCTGGGACCCTGTGCCTCGCGCTCACCGCCCCGGGTGCCGCGCCCCTGTCTGTAGCTCTCCTTGCGTTTGGGTAACGAGGAACTACTGTGGTTGAAGGGAGGTGGCAACTGGGTACGATCCTCTCCTGCCCCGCCCCAACCCCCCGCGGCCGGAGCTGGGGTGGGTCCCCTCTCCAGGCAGGCTCCAATCCTCCGCAACTTTCCGGGGTGAGAATGGTGGCTGCCAGCTACTGCCTGCTGTCCTGGCTGCCTCCTGGGCTCTTCTGAGCTTCTCTCTCCTGGTCTGGGCAGGAACCGAGGACTGGGGCTGCTGTCTCGTGCACCCTCCAGCGACCCTGCCCTGCAAAGAGTCTTCGGTCTGCAATAGCCGCTCAACTTCAGGGCGTGAGTCCGAGCCCCGGCGCTGTAGCGCGGTGACTCCGGCAGCCGCCTCCGCGCAAGTTTACAGCGTCCTTGCTGTCGCACGCGTCTTGGCTCCTCTGAGTTCGCTGGCACTAGAGCGGCCCCGGCGGCAGCAGTGGAGTGAAAGCATTCAGGGCAGGGTCGCCCGAAATCCTGCTGCCTCCTCCTCACCCTTCGGCAGTACCTGCAGCTTTGGGTGGTCACCCAAAGGGCACCCAGAAGATGCCTCAGTTCTCCGTGACCCTCCGGACAGCGGTGGCGGACAGTGCCAGCTGCTAACGCCGCTGCAGACCCCAGAGCCACTGGATCGCATCTGCCTGGGCGCCCGCCACTTGCAGCTGGCGGAGCCGTGAGCGCGCGCCGGGAGGGGGCGGGGCCGCTGCGGGGGCGGGGCTCGCGCGCCAACTCCGCGGCAGCCCGATCCACGCAGGCCCGCCCCGCCTCGTCCCGCCCCACTTGCGCCCGCCAACCAATAGCACAGCGAGGTCGACTCCTATGCAAATCTTCAGAGGCCTCGGCGGCATTCATTGAGAAAAGCTGAGAGCCCTCCCTGCCCGCCCTCAGTCCCTCTTCCTCTGGTCTTCCTTCCCCTCCTCCAGATTCCCTGCCCTATTTCTCTGCTGTGTGAACAGAAGCCTGTTTTGAACAAATAGAAGAACTAGAAGAGGCCTTTGCAATCAAGTGCTCTCCATAATTATGCATTTTATTGATTAAATGGGTTCGACTTCGGAAAAACAGATTCTGGAACAAAACTGGAGGCGAGGAGAAAGCAAAGGAGGCGGGGGCAGCTGCAGGACATTGCCAGGTCCAAGGACAACTTGTATGGGGGCCCTGAGGTAATCTTCTGTGACCCTCCCACTATTTGAACGTATTCCTGGAAGCCTGGTGCACCCCCCCCCCCCTTCATCCACACAGGAGAAGTTGTGTGAGGGGGCACCTTGGCCTGGCAGAGTTGTTCTTCAGCTGCAGCAAATACATTTCTGACCTCTGTCAGTCACCCCGTTTCCTCAGAATGGTATCTGAACTTGTGCCGCCTCCTCTAGTCCCTGCATGGTTAATATTTTTAATTCCACTTTAATGAGGAAGTAGGGTTACAGAGAACGGAACTGAGTTGCCTGGATGACACAGTCCCCTGTGACCACCCCAAGCTCTTACTCACTTGAACCACTACGAAGTGTTACCCATCCATGAATAACAGGCAACCGGGTGGGAAACCTGTGGCCTTGGGGCCACCTGTGGCCTTCTGGATCCTTAAGTGAGGCTTTTGACTGAATCTGAATTTTACAGAATAAATCCTTTAGGATCCAGATCACAGGTGGCCCCAAGGCTGCAGTGTCCCCACCCCTCTTAGGCACTTAGAAGGAAGGAATAAGGATGGGACTCTTGCTCATGGCCTTGAGAGTGAAGATGCTTCAATTACCTGTGAAGCAAAAGCTATATCTCTCACTTTTACTCCTGTCTTGCCTAAACCACCAACGCAGAGATCAGATAGTGTCTGTGTTTATAACAAGTGGTTCACTAGACCCACAAACAAAACTACAATCTTTGCTTTAGACAAATCCCTCAGTTCCTTCTCAAAGGTTTATTATCTGTTGAGGCTTAGAATAAGGTAAGATTCTCTCCTGAGGAGCTCACAGACTGGCAGTGGCAGAGCCTTAAAGGATCAGAGAATGGTGTCCAGGTGGATTTTCCTCAGGGAGCTCCTGAGGGCTGCAGTAACTTGCCTACTGCCCCACAGGAGGTGGCAGCCAAGTGAAGCCTCTGTTCTCCCAAGGGCTGGACTCTTTCCAGAATGTGGCATTGCTTTGGGAAGTGGAAGACCCAATAAGAAAGGAATATTGATTCTCAAAATGACTTGCTTCTGGTTCTATATTTGGCAATTCACTTAATTTGACAAGCATCTGGCCTCTCCCTAGAACTCAGACAAGGTAGACTGACTTTACAGATTTCAGGGCAAAGAATTGTCTCAATCAAGGAGAAGAAGAGATGTTTCTACCTCAGTGGAAGAAGGGAGAAAATGAAAAGAGAGAGAGAGAAGATGTATGGAGGCTAATACTTTCCTAGTATGTACACACGTAAGTTTGGGTTTTCATAAAGTTTTTCTGGAGTGAACACTGGTAGGATAATATTTTTTCTATGTGAAATATGAAAAAGACTAAAATTCCAGCTCTTCCAGCCCTATTTTCCTAATTCTTGTCCAAAGGCAAATTTGCCAGTAACTATGAATCAGCTGTTGCAATCCGTAGCCGCTAGGGGGCTGCAGAGACTTTAAACTTCAGAGGAGCCGCCTGAATTTTACCTTCTTCACCGTAATGTCCCTCACCCATTGCTTTTGTACCCCTGGGACACAGGGGTCCCAATTAATGCTCATGCTTTTGTCAGTTCTCTCAAACTTTTCCCAAGAAAGAATAAGTGCCTTTGCCTATAGATTAGATCACACTAAATCTCAAAACTGTTCCCTTTTTTAAGATAATTTTTGAAGGGGGGCAGGAACGAATATTAGTCTCTCGGGCATTATTCCTATGCATCCATCGGGGTGTGTGTGTGCGCGCGTGTGCACAAGTATCACATCACACAGTGGCCTTTCGGGGAAAAGTATGTATTTGTTATTTCCATTACAAAGACAAAACAGCTAAGGCTCAGAGAGGCTTAAGAATTTGCTCACAAACAGCAAGTAAATAACAGAGTTGGAGTTCAAACCAGTGCCTCTTTTTATCTAAAATTCACACATCCCACTGGGAAAAATTAGGCCTCTTCCTCATGGCACAACTCTAATTGTGCCTCTGCTATCCTATATTGTCACAACTAAGAAGGTGGGAGATGGGAATGTGGAGGTAAGAGCAAGTGGAGGAAGTCGAGACAGAATAAAGCGTGTGGGCACTGACAGCCAACACGTCTTGTGACTTTGGGCCAAGCTATTTCAAAATAATTTTTGTGCATTATCATGTTTAGGATTCGCAGTGACACTATGTGGAGAAGTAACAATGTCTGTTACCAGTCACATATGGAAGTTCAGGGAAGTTGACTTCCCAACAACAAGGCTACACAGGTCATAAGATTTGTTACATGAATCGAACCTGGATATCTCACCATGAAGTCTATGCTCTTCAACCCGGGGTCCCTCAAGAGAGAAAATGGGGTGTGATGGAATGGACTGAAGGGAACAAAGGTATACATAGGAAGAAGCTGGAAGCCTAGAGGGGCGGGAGACAATCAGGTAAGGTGGGCTGCTCTGGGTCACCTTGCAGATGACATGGGCCAATGGGCTGCGGGAGGAGGAAAGTGATTAGACCATGGAGGATAAAACCAAGGAGGACAATAAGACCACCAAGACCCTGCTCTGGAAATTCACAATTTCTGGAAAAGGAGAAGTGGACAACTCAGTAAAGGAAGGGTATAGTCTTTAAGAAACAAGCCTGAATCCTGTGTGAGATTCCTCAAGTGGCCAAAAGTCCTCCCTTAAGACTGGGAAGCAGAGATGGCAGATATTAGAAGATTATAAACTTCCAGAGGATCAGGAAGAGACCTGGGACCTAATGGTGGACAGAGGAGCAAAACCAAACAAAGATTTCTTTAAAAAGATGTCTCTGCCACTGGGCAGACCTGAGCTCTGAGTCTACAGCCTGCACCTGCAGATCAGTCTGTACAACACACCTTCTACTAATCACAATGCTAAGAGTAGAGCAATAAAGTCATTGAATAGTGATTTATTCGGAATGTATTAAGCATCTACTATGTGCCTTACTCTGTGTGATGTGCCAGGGAGAAAGACCATGGTGGAGGTTCCTATTACCATTGGCCTTAATAAAATCAAATGAAAAAACCCAGAATACAAAACTGAATCTGTGCTGTACTACAATTAAGCAAAATTATAAATATAAAAACTGGAGGAAAACATCAAAAAATAGACTTATTAAAGTGGCAAATTTATGGGTGATTTTTTTCCTTTTTTCCATTACAAGTGATTTTAGTAGTTTTGTATAATAAAATAAAATTTGACTCCCATAAAGAAAGTATATTAGTCCAGGTAGCTAGGTTACCCTGTAATAACGAGTGACTCCCTGCCCCTAAATCTAAGTAACTTAGAAGCGAAGCAATATCCTCTTCGCACAACCTGTGTCCATTTCCGGTGAGTAGAGGGCTCTGATCATCATAGTCACTTAGGGATCCAGGCTGACAAAGCAGACACTCTTATGAATTGGAGAGTCTTGCACCAGCAAGTAAATACTCCAGTCTGAAAATAGAAGAGGTCACTTCCACTCCTATATTGGTCCCATCATATCTTGAGAGAGTTGGGGGTGGAGAATCAGAAATATCTAGTGAACAGCCTTTTTAACTCCCAAAGAAGAGGTAGACCTGCAAGTGTTACATCAGCTGACTTAGACTAGGAAGGGTCCAGAAGACTTTAATTACCAATAGAAAAAAGACCTTAACTCCTTAGGGATCCTCAGTGAAGCTGGGAAGCCCAACCACCCTTAGCACAGCCTCGCCATCTCAGCCTTCCAGTCAGTGCCTACCTCATCCTGCAATGAGCTGGTGGTAGCTGTTCAACCTAAGAGGTGGCACAGACCCAGAAAAAGCCTTTCCCAAACATGAAAGAGTGGTGGCTCTCACCTGGCAACTACAAACAATTGCACATCTACAGAAGGGAGGGGAGTAACCAGAGAGAGGGAAGCAAACTGTCCCTACCACTGTGCATCTCACAGCAATCCCTGTGTTTGCAGAGGCACAGTACAGTGGGGAGGAAGGCGGGACATATTACTGTAACTAGCACGGGTCTTATCACTTGCAGCTATCCTAATGTGCTTCTGCCTTTCTGAATATCCTTTTTGGCTAAAGAAGAAAAAAGAAAAACTTACGGGGGCCATCAATAGAACCTTCTTGAAAAACCTTTTAAAGGGTTCCAATCCAATGTGCAGTATCCTTTCCATTTAGTTCTCTACCACTTTCAGCCAGGGCAGGTTAGTGCCCTGGCCTGTGGCTTTTAGTGGCATTGAGAAGGCTCTAGTGTCTCAGAGCTTGGTCATATCTGCAGGATAGATCAGATCAACTGTAGGCAAGTCAGTCTCTGAACAACAGATCATATCCCATTGACTTCCTCCAGTTGTCTTAATGAGCAGACAAAAGAAATTTCCCAATAGCCAGTCCTATCTGATCTATCACTTCGCGGTCATGCAGGGAAATCTATCCCTGCCTTCTTTTCTTTTCTCTTTTCTTCTCCTTTTCTTTTCTTTTCTTTTCTTTCTTTATTTTTATTGTTAAATCATAGTCGTGTACATTAGTGCCATCAAGGGGTACAATGTGCTGGTTTCATACACAATCTGAAATATTCTCATCAAACTGTAGCCTTCATGCCATTTTCTTAGTTATTGTATGTAGACATTTGTATTCTGCATTTAGTATGTTTTGCCTGTACCCATTCTAAGATGCACCGTAGGTGTGGCTCCATCCATTACCCTCCCTCCACCTTAACCTCCCCCTCCCTTCCCCTCCCTTGGCCCTTTCCCCATATTCTTGTGCTATAGTTGGGTTATAGCCTTCATGTGAAACTATAAATTAGCTTCATAGTAGGGCTAGGTACATTGGATACTTTTTCTTCCATTCCTGAGATACTTTGCTAAGAAGAACATGTTCCAGCTCCATCCATGTAAACATGAAAGAGGTAAAGTCTCCATCTTTCTTTAAGGCTGCATAATATTCCATGATATACGTGTACCATAATTTACTAGTCTATTCGTGGGTTGATGGGCACTTGGGCTTCTTCCATGACTTAGCAATTATGAATTGGGTTGCTATAAACATTCTGGTACAGATGTTTTTGTTATATTGTGATTCTTGGTCTTCTGGGTATAAACCTAGTAAAGGAGTTATAGGATCGAATGGCAGGTCTATTTTTAGGTCTCTAAGTATTCTCCAAACATCCTTCCAGAAAGAACATATTAGTGTGCATTCCCACCAGCAGTGTAAAAGTGTGCCCTTTTCTCCACATCCACACCAACATCTCTGGTTTTGGGATTTTGTTATGTGGGCTACTCTTACTGGGGTTAGGTGATAGCTCAAAGTAG
>CAUYPK010079170.1:0-15443 GCA_963574355.1 Loris lydekkerianus | reverse complement strand
AATTTTTAATTCTGACTTTTGAATTGCTTCTCGAATTTCTAATTCCAAATTTTCCTCCATTATATTAATCTTATTTGCGATCCAAATTCTGAATTTGATTTCAGACATCTCAGCCAGCTGTTTATGAATGGGATCTTCAGTTACATCTGCCATATGTTTTCTTGGGGGGTGGGGGGGGTGATCTATTCTGGTTATTCATGTTACCAGAGTTTTTTCACTGATTCTGCCCCATGATTATTTTACACCATTTTACTTTTCCCCTGGAACTTTGTTTAGGACCGTACAGTGCTACGGCCTGAAAAACTGGGGGCCTGTTTGGTGTGGTAAGGCTAAGTGGTTCTGTCTTGTTTTCAGGTGGTCTCTTTTCGACCCTAGTGAAACAGTTACTCTGGGTTGAAGTCTCAGCTGTGGAGAAATACCAGCAATTAAGTTATCCCGCCCTACCACAGGCAACAACTGGAAAAGGAAAATCAAACCTTCCTGCAACCACACACCCAGGGCATCACTAGAATAGTCCTGAGGCGATTGGCTCAGTTTAAAAGGTCCAAATCAATTGTCTCAGTCAGCACCTGTCTCAGGTGTGAGAATTTCAAAGGTCTTTGGGAACTGGATCACAGGGGTCTGGTGACAACTCAAATATGACTTTCTCTGGTGCTCTGTGAAGTCAGGTGGACCCACCCAGCAAATAGAGTAGTCTGGGAAGGTTTATGCCTCCTTCCTCACCTTGCACCTCTTTCACACCCAGTCACTGATAGCCCAGCAGGGCGGTGACTCAGTTGCGTCTCGTGAGCAGATACTCCAGGGGTTTGCACCTGCCTGAATCACAAGGAAATCTATATCTGCTCAGCCAGGCCACTGCTCTCTGCCTCTATCCAGCAGAAGATGGTGAGCCCTGACAACCTCGGGTACTTGATGGAGGCTGAGGGATGTTCACTCAGTTCCAGCCCCGCCCCTGATCTATATTACTGACAGAACAGAACAACTTTGTGGGAATTTGTTTCTGTCCCTGCTAAATTCCTCTGCAGAAAAGAAGCTGTTTTGAGTTCCCAAAACCTGTGCCTTAGACCCTGTCTTTACTCCTGCAGTTTTGTATTCGTAGCATGGTCAACACTAGCCTCCTGCCTTCCTTTGTCTATAGGTTGATGATCCCCTGAGAGCTGGGTGTGTCTTAGGCTCAATAAAGTGGTCCTCTGGGTCAGCCACGCCCTGGGAATTTCCTGGCTCTGCTTGTGCGTTTTCTATTCCCCGCACTCCACCCAGGCCCATACTGCTACAGGCAAACCCTTTACTCACAGGGCCTGTGTTTCAGTCCCAGAGCTTTTCTGCGGTGGTTGCCGTCTGAGAAGATGCCCAGCCTCCTCTGTTTGCCCAGGGAGACAGGGGTTGTGGCTTCGGAATATCCAGGGGTGGGCCCTATTGTTGCCAAAAACGGCTGCTGCTCTGTGCCTCAGGGCACTGCCATTCCAGTCTGGTTCCCTCTCAGCCGACTGTCATCTCCTCACACCCGTGCTGCAGAATCAGCACTAACAAGCTGCAGTCCAGGCCCTGTCCATGCCCCTCAAGAAATCACCCAAGTATCTGGACCCCTGGGGGACAGGCCTCCAGACCTCAGAGTGAGAGTGGAGGGGAGTTCTGGGAGCTCAGAATTGCAGGTCAAAACACCAAACCCATTGAGACCAAATGAGCAAATAAACAGATAAAAAGGCTACCAGACACGCAAGCCCACAGATGCACAATCAGAAACACATAGACATACAGAAAACAACAAGAACAACAACCAAAAACAACTACAATAAAAATAATGATAATCATAAAATAATTGAGAAAAAAAGGGGGGAAAACATACAAACAAAACTAACAAACAAAAAACCCTCTAGAAATCTGATGTTAGCACTCTCAGAAACCATAGGAAGGGAAGAAGAGGAAGAGAAAAGGGAGAAAAAAAAGTGTTGTTCATAAAAAAAGTTAAAAAAGAAGAAAGAAAAAATTAAAAATAGAAAAAATAAAAATAACAAATATGTAAAAAATAATAAAAATTAATGATAGTTCCTCCAAGAAAATGATGAGAAAAAAAAAGAAAAGGCACCAACGTTTTCATTGTCTTAATAATGTCCATTAAAGCACTTTTTTTTAATTTTGAAGAAGTCTGATTTATTTTTTCTTTGATCACTTACATTTTTAGTATCATGTCTAAGAAACTACTATCCAATCAGAGTCACAAAGATTTACTCTTATTTTCTCTTAAGCATTTTACAGTTGTTTTATTTTATTTTATTTATTTCTTTTTATTAAATCATAGCTGTGTACATTAATGCAATCATGGGGCACCATGCACTGGTTTTGTATACCATTTGACATATTTTCATCACACTGGTTAACATAGCCTTCCTGGCATTTTCTTAGTTACTGTGTTAAGACATTTATATTCTGCATTTAGTAAGTTTCACATGTACCCTTGTAAGATGCACCGTAGGTGTGGTAGCATTTTACAGTTTTAACTCTTGAACTTTTGTCTGTGATCTATTTTAACTGTTTTATGTGGTGTGAGGTAGGGATTAAGTTTCATTCTTTTGCATGTGACTATCCGGTTGTCCCAACACCATTTGTTGAAAAGGTTTGGCATTCTTCATTGAGTTTTGTTGGCATCCTTTTTGAAAATCAGATGACCTTAAGTGTGAAGATGTATTTCTGTATTCTCATTTTATTCCATTGATTGGTATGTCTGTCCTTATGCCAATACCACACTGTCTTAATTATTGTAGCTTTGTAGTAGGCATGAAATCTGGAAGTGTAAGTTCTCCAACTTTGTTCTTCTTTTACAAGATTGTTTTGTGTATCTTAGGTCTTGAATTTCCATATAAATTTTAGGGTTAACTTGTTGATTTCTACAAATAAACCAGCTGGGAATTTTATAGTGATTGCATTTGACCTATAGATTAATTTGGGAAATATTGCCATTTTAATAATGTTAAATCTCTTGATACACATACTTGTACATGTCTTTCCACTTATTTAGATTTTCTTTAATTAATTTTTTAACAATTTTTTGTAGTTTTCAGAGTGTAAATTTTGTATTCCTTTTGTTGCAGCTATTCCTAATACCTTTCTTCTTTTTGATGCTCTTTTAAATGGAATTGCTTCTTTAATTTTATCATAGATTATTCATTGCTAGAGTATAGAAATACCGTGATTTTTGTTTTGATTTGCATTTTGATCTTGTATCTTACAACCTTGCTCAACTAACTGGTTACTTTGGGTGTTTTAGTGGTTTCCTTAGAATCTTGGTATATAAGATTATGTCATATAGATGCATTTTTTTTTCTTGACTCATTTCCCTGCCTGTAACCTCCAGTAGAGTGTTGAATAGAATAGATAAGAGTGAACATCCTTTTCTTATTTCTAATCTTAAGAGGAAAGATTTTAGTCTTTCTCCATTAAGAATGATGTTAGCTGTAGGCTTTTCATAAGTCTCTTTTGCCAGGTTGAGGAATTTTGTTTCTATTTCTAATTTACTAAGTGTTTTTGTCTCAGCATTAAAAAGGATTGAAAGGTATTGAATTTTGTCAGAATTTTTTTTCTGTCTATTGAGGTGATCAGGTGGTTTTTGTTTCTTATTCTATTAATATAGTGTACTATATTAGTTGATTTTCTGATGCCTAAGCAATCTTGAATTACATGTAAGTCTGACTTGATTGTGTCGTATAGTCCTTTTTATACGCCCTGGATTAGGTTTTCTAGAATTTTGCTAAGGATATTTGCCTTATAATTCATAAGAAATACTGACCTGTAGTTTCCTTGAGTTATTTTTGCTTGTTTTTGCTGGCAGAGTCATACTGGTCTCATAAATAGGTTAGGAAGTATTCTCTTCTCTTCTAATTTTTGAAAAAGTTTATTAAGAGAATTGGCATTAATTCTTTTAAAAATGTTTGTCAGAAATTACCAGTATAGTGTTGGTTTTACACTTAATATCTTTATTGATTAATCTTCATATTTTCTATTATGTCTTGAGTCTGTTTTACCAATTTGTGTCTCTAGGAACTTGTCCATTTCTTCTAAGTTATCCAATTCATTGGCACACAGTTGTTCATAATATATGCTCTTATAATCATTATTTGTATACAGCTGAACATAATAGCCTTTCCTTCTCTCCTGATTTTTGTGACTTGAGTGTTCTCCCTTTATTTTTATTGTCAGTTCAGTTAAAGTTTTATTCATTTTGTTGATCTTTTCAAAGAACAAAATTTTTTTTTGTTCTGTTGATTTTCTATTGTTTTATTAATTTTCATTGTAATCTATTATTTTCTTCCCCCTGCTTAGTTTGGGCTTGCTTTTCTCCTTATGGTGTCATTAGGTAGAAAGTCATGTTATTAGTTTGAAATTGCTTCTTTTTTAATATAAGTGTTTGCAGCTGTAATTTTCTTCTCAATACTGGTTTAGATAGATTCCATAGATTTTGGTATGTTGTGTCTTTATTTTCATTTATCTCAAAATATCTTTTTTATTTCCCTTGCGATTACTTTTTTGACCCATTGATTATTTGGGAGTGTGGTAGTTGTCACAAACTGGTGAATTCCTCAAATTTCTTTGTATTGGCTGGGCACCCATAGCCAAGTGGTTAGGATGCCAGCCACATGCACCTGAGCTGGTGGGTTCAAACTTAGCCTGGGCCTGCTAAACAAACAAATAAAAAAAAAAAATAGCCAGACTTTGTGGCAGGTACCTGTAAGTCCCACCTTCTAGGAGGCTGAGGCAAGAGAGTCCAAGGGTTTGGGGTTGCTGTGAGGTATGATGTCATGGCACTCTACAGAGGGAGACAAAGTGAGATGAGACTCTTGTATCAATTAAAAAAAAAAAAAAAGACAATCTCACTTTGTCGCCTTTGGTAGAGTGTTGTGGCGTCATAGTTCACAACAACCTGAAACTCTTGGGCTCAAGCGATATTCTTGCCTCAGCATCCTGAGTAGCTGTGGTGCCTGCCACAACACCTGGCTATTTTTAGAGATGAGGTCTCACTCTTGCTCAGGCTGGTCTTGAACCTGTGAGCTCAGGCAATCCACCCACCTCGGCCTCCCAGAGTCCTAGGATTACAGACATGAGCCACCACACTGGCTCCAAATTTCTTTGTATTCTTGATTTCTAATCTCATTCCAGTGTGTACAAAGAACATAATTTATACGTACCTTCATGGAGAATGTTCTATGTCTAGTTGAGAAAAGCATAAATTGTGTTGTTTTGGGATAGATTATTTTATAGATATATGTTATTTCTAGTTGGTTTATAGTATTGTCAAACTCTTATAATTTTTCTCCTTCCCAGTAATTTAAGGAGGAATGTTTAAGTTTCCAACTATTATAGTTATCTATTTTTTTCTTCATTTCAGCCTTACAGAAATAATGATCATAAGGGTATATGTTATGAACAGCCATGTGCCAATGACTCAGATAACTTAGATGAAATGGACAAATTCCTGGAAACACAAATTAACAAAATTGACACGAGAGAAAATGGACAATGTGACGATGACTTTAATAGATTGTCTATTTCTCTCTTCATTTCTGCCAGTTTGTCCTTCATATACTCTGGCACTCTGTTAAATGCATATGCATTTATAATTGTTACATATTCCTCACAGATTGACCCCTTTATTATTATAAAATATCTTTTTTTAATTTCTCCCTAGATTTTATGTCTAAAAAAATTTTTTTTAAGCTTATGTCTCATAATCTATTTTTTTTGTAATCTTATGATAGCCACTCCAGCAAGCATCCAGCTTGCTGCTTGCCTGAGACTCCTTATTCTTTCAACCTTTTTTAAGTATTTGAATCTAAAGTGGTTTCCTGCAGACCAAGCATATAGTTGGATATTGCTTTTATCCAGTCTGACAGTCTCTGCCTTTGATTGTTTAATTCGTGTAATGGTGCTATTGATACAGCTGGATTTACAGCTCACATTTTAATTTTTTTGCCTATAACTACTGCCTTTTGTATTCTTCTGTTCCTTCTAATGGTTTTTTTTTTTTTTTTTTTTTTTAGGTTGATCTCAAAGACATTATGCTTCATTTTTTGTTGTTATTGTTGTGTTTTGTTTTTTTTTTTATTGTTGGGGAGTCATTGAGAGTACAATAAGCCAGGTTATACTGATTGCATTTGTTAGGTAAAGTCCCTCTTGCAATCGTGTCTTGCCCCCAAAAGGTGTGGCACACACCAAGTCCCCAACCCCCTCCCTCCTTTCTTCTCTCTGCTCTTCCTTTCCCCACCCCTCTGTCATTCTTTCTCTCTCTCTGCTCTCCTCTTCTCCCACCCCCACCGTGATCTTAATTGTCATTAATTGTCCTCATATCAAAATATCAAAATTGAGTACATAGGATTCTAAGACTAAGAATAATGTCTTCCACTTCCATCCAGGTTAATACGAAGGATGTAAAGTCTCAAAGGCCTTACCGTGAACTGTTTTGGTGCTAACTTCTAATTGTTTTTGCATTAAATGAATAATTTCAGTGTAGCGTTTTATTTCTTTTGATGACTTTTTCACTATATCTTTGAGTTATTTTTGTCATATCATCTTAATTTATCAGCATCTGTTTACAATTTATACTAACTTAATTTGTTGAGCTACAATTTATACTAACTTAATTTATTGAGCTTAATTTGTTGAGGAGGAAAGATTACTCCTCCATAACTCTATTTCTTCTTCCTCCTATTATTGTTAGACATGTTACATCTATGTATGTATTTTACAAATCCAGCAGCATACTATTGATAATACAATTACCTTATATAATTGTCTATCTTTTAAAGAAGACAAGAGAAAAGCAAATATATATTTATATAGCTTTTGTTATTTTAACCTTCATTTTTACTATTTCTTTTCATCTGTTCTAAGTCAGACCTTCCTCAACTACATCCAATGTCAGTCAAAAGAATGAACATGGGGTTCTGTGTAAAGTTTTTAGATTTCATGGCACAGCTAGGGTGCACCGTACACATTGCCATGGATTTGTGTGTTTATTCGGACAATTATTTTTGGCAGAAGCCCAAAAATGTCTTGTTTTAATGATTTCAGCATATTATAACCATTTTCTGGCAACTAGTAGACGATGCCCTTTTCTAAATCATATAAAAGTAGAATATGGTCCTTGGTGGTATCCCCACAAGGATCTGGAACTAAGAGGCTATGGGTGGTCTGGGCTCCACTCAATCAAAAGAGAACCAGAAAATAAGAGTAAATCGGATTCCAGTGAGTCTTCTTTACTGCACATTTGGCTTTAGGCATTTAGTTTTCCCAGAAAAATTGCTATATGGCCTCCTCCATGGTCAAGCCAGATAGATGCCAGAGAAAAGAACCTGCCCTGATTCCAGTTCTCCCACTGGGCCAGTAACATGGGTTCGAAAGGTGGCAGAGAGGACCTGAGGTCCTACCGCACTTGAACACTGAACTTGCCATGCTGACCACACCTCCAGTGGAGCTCCCAGTGAACACCAGGCTCTCTGAGATCTGCATACCCCCAACCCTAGTATTGTGTGATTAAACTTCGTAAAATAGATTAGAGAAAAGGGCCTTAAAATCAGTGCTGATCTTCCCATAACAATTTTCGTAATTTTCATAAAATTAAAATTTCATAAAATTTTAAATGGTCTCCTTGCCCTCAGAGTGTGAGAACAAAAACTTCACCAGCTTTCCATAAGCAATACTGCAAGTTAACAATGAATAATTTGGTATAATAAAACTAAGTTTTATAGAAAACTCATGAAATAGAACATGGAATATTTTTTAAAGAAGCTGTCATATGTCTATCAGCCTTCTAAAAACTCAAACACAGGTAAAGACCTGGAACAGACCCACTCCATTGGGGGGCCATAGCCAAAAAACAAGAAGCAAAGTCTCCAGGATGTGCGTGGGCCGCTACGGGGGACCGGTCCTCTGAGTTCATGCCCGAGTGCCAGCCAGCAAGCGGCAAGTGAGGAGGGAGGTGCCTCTTGTTTCTGCTTGTCAGAAACAAGGAAAGGACAAGAAATCTTCAAAGCTGCAATTGGAAACATTTTCTTTATGCAGATAGCAGTGGAGTGAAGGAAATGAACTCAGGCTGCTCTCCATAGCACTTTTCAAAGAGTACACTTGGAAAAGTTTTTAGATTCTCAGAATCTTCCCTAGGAATCTTTGAAGTAGGAACATAGAGGATTCTATTATCCTCACTTCTCCGTAAGGCAAGCCTTTCATTGTTTCTCAATACCTGTTTTTCAGATATGTATATATTGATGAAAGTCAGATAGCTTACAGATAAAACAGACATAAACAGGAATCTGTCCATCTGGGATAAAGCATGATAATAACAGGGTTTTTTGTCTTTGTTTGTTTGTTTGTTTTTTGGTTTCTCTCTCTTTTTTTAATATAGATGTTTAACTTCAGATCAGTATATGTGAATGTGCCTGATGGTTTTCCTTGCTCATGTTAAAACCTACAGTAACATTATACACCATCATTTAATTGTCTCAAATAATGCAGTAACCTTATCCAAGCTGCTTTCCAACTTTTTTTTCTTATCAATTCAATCCAACAAAAGCTTGCACTCCAAAGCCTTTGGCATTTAGCATTTCATTGTCTCTAGGCCCATGTCAACAGCATGATTAGAAACAAAATAAGAAATGATAATGTTCCGTCCCAACCCATCATGAAATAAAAAATGCCTCTTTACGTGGATCCCAAAAAATCATTTTCTGGGCCAGCCTCGGTAGCTCACATCTGTAATCCTAGCACTTTGGGAGTCCAAGGTGGGAGGACTGCTTGAGACCAAAGCAATACCAAGACACTGCCTCTACAAAAGATAAAATTAGCCAGCTGTGGTGGCACACACCTGTCGTCCCAGCTGCTCAGGAGGCTGAGATGTGAGGATCGCTTGAGCCCAGGAGCTTCAGGCTGCAGTGAGCTATGGTAACGCCATTGCAGTCCAGCTTGGATGACAGATGAGACCCAGTGTCAAAAAATTCTTATTTTTCCTCTTGAGGGAAAGCATGCTACCAAGAGAAAAGTTAAATCACATTAGCATCACATCAAGAGTAAGAACAAAGCCGCAAGTGAATTTAATTTTCCCACCAGTGAGTTAATGCTGCCTCCTCCATTTGTTCCCAGGTCATTGACCTGTACTGGGGAGTTGATGAGGACGACTGGGACAGCCCGGAGCTCCAGAAGGCCCGCATGAAGCTGCTGGAGGATTGCTTGAAAACTTCTGCAGGTCCATGTTTTGTTGTGGGTATAAAAAAACTAATGCTTTATATTAAATTATACTGACTGTGAGAATTCTTGCTGATTTGTAGTTCTTAGGGGGATTTTAAAATGGGGGGGCGACTTTCTTATATCTATTTAGACTTTTAAGCTAGAGCAGAACTTCTCCAGCTTTCCATAAGAAGTGCTGCACATTAACGGTGAATAATATGAAATGGTAATCGAAGGGTGACTTGGTTTTGACAGTAATTACAACACCTTGTGATTTAATAAGGATTACTGTCTCCATCCTACAATAATTATCCTAGTTTTTCTGATTCTGTTGTATAATGTATTGCATCATAGTATTTCTGTTCCTCAACATTAGAATTTCCTGCATTTTTAATACGGTGTCTGAAACATTGTGAAAGTCAACCAGACATATACTGTGTCAGATCTGCCCGTTGGAAACGCTACCCTGTGAAAAAGTTTGTTTCCGCAGTGCTTTTCAGCTAGAGGCTCATTATAAGCTACAAATCAACAGATTTTTCTAAGTGAAACATTATTATTAGTTCATCATTATTTTCTGAAAAGTACCCACTCCTCTATGTAAGCACAGTGGTAGTAAAATAAGTAGGGCATTCTGTGCCAGGCAGGTGATTTTGCAAAATCACTGCCTTAATTTAGCTCCAGAAATAGACTTATCTTCAATGAAAACAGATCTACCAATTGGTAGAGAAGTTGCCGTTTTGAACACAGGATGCTCTGAGGCTGATGGATGAGTGTTAAAATTAATAGTAAGTGCGAGGAAGAAAATAACATATTATATCTTAAAAGCAAGGCCCAATATCATGATTAAAAGGTTTTTAACCTTTATTCTTCTATATTGTACTCCATATAGCATGAGGCAGACCTACACAGGTAATATCAGAAATCTGACTTGCTAATGATAAAGTTCTTACCAATGATAATAAAGGGCTCTATGATACAATATTTTTAGTATTTCACATATGGATAAATTATTTTATTGACTAGCTATTCATTGAATGCTACAGTGAGCCAGGGGCTGTTCCTAGTGATGGGAGTATGATAGGTTGACCCAAATGAAATTGTCATTTTGTGGACCAGTTTCTTGGAGTCAACCTTAGAATTGAACTAAGAAGATAAAATGCCTTGTCCTCGAGGAGTTTGCATTCTTACATGGGTGGAGGAAAGAGGGGGCAAGCAAAAAAAATAAATAAAATAAACAAGTTAATTGTTGATAAGTGCTGTGGAGCACTTACTCTTATACAGGAAGGGAATAGGAGAGGGAATACCGATGAGGGGAGAGACTTGCTTTTAAATGGAGTAGATTGGAGAAGGCCCCAGGAGGGGGAATGGGAAGAGGGTCAGGAAAGAACCAAGTGAATATTCTAGCTCAGAAAATTCCAGAAAGAGGAGGTGGCATGATCAGAGAACAGCTCTAGGCCGGTGTGCCTAGAGCAAGTATGAGTGGAGGGGGAGGATATGGCAGTGGGGACCATACCCTGGGGCACCTGTTCTCTTAATTGTTTTCAGGAGAAAGGAGAGGCTGGGTGCCTATAGCTCAGTGGTTAGGGTGCTGGACACAGGCTCTGGGGCTGGTGCATTTAAATGCAGCCTGGGCCTGCTAAACAAAACAAACAAACAAACAAAAAAAAAATAGCTGGGCGTTATGGCAGGCACCTGTAGTCCCAGCTACAGGGAGGGTGAGGCAAGAGAATCACTTGAGCCCAAGATTTTGAGGTTGCTGTGAGCTATGACACTACAGCACTCTAGTGAGGGTGACAAAATAAAACTCTGTCTCAATTTAAAAGAGAGAGAGAGAAAGGAGAGTACTGTTGTAGCTCAGCATAATTGGGAACCATTAATTTTAGAAAGATAATTTCATTAAGACAATATTATAATCTTGAAGTTGACTATAAAGATAGATTTCACTTTTACTCTGAGTGATGGGAGAAGCCTCTGAGCAGAGGTGTGAAATGACTCAACATATATTTCAGGGACCACCTTGGCTGCTGGGTGCAGGGATAGGAGACAGGGCACAGACCTTCCAAGAGCTACTGGGATAAACCAAACGAGAATAATACATGGTGTAAGGGGGAGCTGGTGAACAAACATCTAAAAGCAGTGTCCTGCAGTCTGAACGAAGGAAAAGAGAGCAAGGGGGTGGCTGAAGTTCACCCTCAATATCTGAACAGTCAGTGGTGGAAAGGAATTAAGATTTATTTCCCTGGGTCCTCAAAGGAGAGAACTAGGAAGCAGATTTCAGCTCTGAGTGTAGAAGTTGGAGGATGAAGCTTGCTTTAGGTTTTGGCATCCAATGTCCCTGGCTTCTAATTCTGACGTTTCATGGCTGCGAGGCAGTGGGGGATTTGCTTCACTATTCTAAGCCTCAGTTTCATTATCTCTAAAAAGGAGGTGATAATATTTATCTACCTTATAGGGTCTTTCTTCTGAAGATTAAATGAAATTACAGAATACTTTCATGGTGTCTTGAACATAGTAACCCACAATAAGTGTTAGTTGTTTTTATTGTTTTGTTGCTATCGTTCTTATCTGTCACCATTCAAATTGTAATGGGTGTATCACCAACAAAACCATAATCAAAGTAAAGAACACAAACTCTTCTGGCAGCAGCGGTGCTGTCGAAAAGATTCCAATACTGGAAGATGGGCCAGGCCAGATTCCATCAGTCTGAGAAAGACAGCTTTGGGAAGGATAAGGGGCTGTCGGTAAGCCCTGGGGCATCTCAGCTGCTGGGATCGCCCTAGCTCTATCCTAATCCAGCCTCCGAAATTCAGGAATGAGAGAGACATTCTCCCACTTCTAAAACCCCTCTAGAGTGTCATAACTAAACTAACTGAAATTAGTCATGGCTGTCCATTCCGGTAATTTGCTGGTAGGAGAATGAATAATTTACATACGTTGCATAGGTTTTAAGAATAAAGGTTAACTAAAAAAACAGCAGCAACATCTTTATTGAGCATAAACAAACCATTTATCTCCCCTTCTGTTCCCCTGTTACATGTTTAACCCGGGATGAAAGCCTGCAGATAAAGCTGGGATTATTCACCCCATTGATCCTAAATCACGCCAGGCTTATCTCACTGTTTATAGGGAATAAGTGCTCCTCTTACGGCCTTTCCTGTTGTAACTATGGTAACGTGTGTGTCTCAATTTTGAGCTCCAGTTTTCTTGCCCAATTCTCCCTTGTGATATTTCTAAAAGTTTGATGACCCCTGTGGGATACAAAGCTTGGCATATCCTTCCCCCTAATGCTGAAGTCTTTGGTAAGAAAATTCACCATTGCCGAATTTAAAAAAAAAAAAAAAAATTTATATCTTTAAAACGCTTCACAGATATTAGCCTTTATGTTAGATACAAATAAATTCAGAACCAGACAAAGCTTTCACTTTTAAATACCTAGGGAAGTGAGTCCCCCAAAGGAACTTGAACTTGAATAGATACGCACCTTGCTCTTTTCAACTTCATTTCCTAGAAGTTGTCATTTGGATATGGCCTGCAGCCCTATGGACATACAGGCTGTGCTAATCCTGGACAGCTGTTTCACACACGTTTCTGGTCACAAAGAGAACAGGTCCTGGAGGGGGGGAGCCTGGGCATATGTCTGGTCCTTGTCTCAGAGGGTCAGCACAGGACACACATCGTAAAGAATCCCTCATCTCTACCAAGAACAGCATCTGTGTACATGTGCGGAGGGAGGCAGATGCAGCTGGAAAAACCTCTCAACAGGTGAGAACCCTGGTTCAGACAGAAGCAACTCTCTAATTGCATCGTGCTGTAATTATCATCCCTATAAAGATGAGGAAATAATAACAGGCAACTTAAAGTAAATGTTGAATCAGCTGCAAAGGTTTGTTGGTAACAAATGTGATGATGTGTACATGAATTCTTTTTAAATGGTGGGGGCTCCACAGCCAGCAGTTATTATTAAATGGTGATTTTGGTTATTTCCGAGTGAGAATAGAAAGTTTTCATTTATATTGAGTATTTATGTGATTTTGGAATTTTTTTCTCTTTAAAAATGTTAGTGATAGTCTACATGTAAAAAGTAAGCCTGGAGTGATGACTCATACCTGTAATCCTACAACTCTGGGTGGTGGAGGAGAGTGGATCGCTTGAGCTCAGTAGTTCAAGACTAGCCTGAGTGACAGCAAGACCTTGTCTCTACTAAAAATAGAAAAATGAACCAGATGTTGTAGCGAGTGCCTGTAGTCCCAGCTAGTCAGGAGCCTGAGGCAAGAGGATCATCAAGCCCAAGACATTGAGGTTGCTGTGAGCTGTGATGACGCCATAGCACTCTACCTAGGAAGACAGAGTGAGACTCTGTCTCAGAAGAATAAATAAATAAACGTGTGTGAAAGTTACAAGACCTGCAAAGAATCAACAAAATGTGACTCATTTTATGAGGAATAAAGAATAAATGGAACAAATAGATGATAGCGTAAGTCCAACTATATTTTATTAAATGTAAGTAGACTAAAGCTTCTAATTGAAATACAAACTTAGCTAAATGCTATTTACAGGAGTTCTCTTTCAAGGAGAGAACGTGGATATACTGAGAGCAAAATGAAGGATAATTGGCCAAAAGAAAGTTATACCAATATGGACAATATGTTTTATGTTAATATAAATTTAGTAGGACATTTCATAGTAATAGCACGTTCAATTCAATAGGTAATATTCCTACATGTGTATGCACCTAATAAAATGGCTACAAAATATATAAAGCATATACTGTGTATAAGGAAAAGCTCAACAGACTAACAGGAAAAATTGACAAACGTACAGTCACAATTGAAGATTTTTACAAACATCTTTCAGTATCTGAAAGAATAAGCAAGAAACAAAAATAGTGCATGGAAGATTTGAATAACACGATTTAGTGGCACTGATCTCATTGTGACCCCTACAGAGTTCTACATCTAATATATCTTTCTTTCAATTACACATAGACTGTTTGCTAAAGTATGATGTGACCGTATGATGCATAATAACATAAATCTCAAAATTTCAAAAGGTTGAAATCATACTAAACTTGTGCTGTGACCTCAGTAGAATTAAAAACTAAAAAACAATTGATAGATAACTACAAAATCTCCAACTACGTGAAAGCAAAATGTAGTTCTAAAATAAACTATGGGTCAAAGTAGAAAAATTACAAGGTGAATTTAAAAATATTTTGAACAGCACTAAAAAGAAAATATCAAAACTTACAGACGAGCTAAAGCAGTGCTTAGGGGAAAAAATAGAAGGAAACGCATAATTTTCAATACAAATTTAGAAGAGATTTGGAAATCAGTGATTTAAGTGTCCATCTGAAGAGGATGGAAAAAGAAAACTAAACGCAAGGCGATTAGGGGGGAAAAAGCACATTCATCAGAACGTAGCAGCTTTTAAAACACTTCTAAAAATTCTCAATACTATTTATTCCTCAAAGGATAGAAGGATGTAGGCTTTTAGAGCTGCAAGATTTTCTAGTAACTAAGTCGATGAAAATCATGATTTTTATCCGGGTAAAAATCGAAACTCAAAGAAGTGAAGGAAATCTTTTTTCTGAGCCCTGAAATACACCAGGTCCTGCAGTGAGCACTTCTCACATATTATTTCTCATACCAACTTGTTTTTCCATCTCTATGAACACTAAAACTTCAGTGCTTCTGTAATTGGCCTAACTAGTAAGAGATAAGAGCCACAATTCTCTCAATCATTGCAAAGCCCACCTTCTTCCTACTGGCAGACACTAAATGGTTTAATTAGACATTATAATGGAGTGTGGAACTCAAGTCCCTTTCTCCCAGTCTATTCTTTTTTTTTATTATTATTGTTAAATCATAGCTGTGTACATTTGTGCAATCAAGATGTACAATGTGCTGGTTTCATATACAATCTGAAATATTCTCATCAAACTGTTCAACGTAGCCTTCATGGCATTTTCTTAGTTATTGTATGTAGACAATTGTATTCTACATTTAGTAGGTTTCACCTGTACCCATTCTAAGATGCACCGTAGGTGTGGCCCCACCCATTACCCTCCCTCCACCATAACCTTCCCCCCTCATTTCCCCTCCCTTGGCCCTTTCCCCATATTCTTGTGCTATAGTTGGGTTATAGCCTTCATATGAAAGCTATAAATTAGCTTCATAGTAGGGCTGAGTACATTGGATACTTTTTCTTCCATTTCTGAGATACTTTGCTAAGAA
>CAUYPK010079168.1:0-15173 GCA_963574355.1 Loris lydekkerianus | reverse complement strand
ATACTTTAAAGATCTTGAAAAAAATAATACTTCGTTTTATATGGAATCAGAAAAAACCTCGAATACCGAAGACATTACTCAGAAATAAAAACAAAGCAGGAGGACTCATGCTACCAGCCCTCAGACTATACTATAAATTGATAGTGATCAAAACAGCATGGTACTGGCACAAAAACAGAGAAGTAGATGTCTGGAACAGAATAGAGAACCAAGAGATGAATCCAGCTACCTACCATTATTTAATCTTTGACAAGCCAATTAAAAACATTCAGTGGGGAAAAGATTCCCTATTTAACAAATGGTGCTGGGTGAACTGGCTGGCAATCTGAAGAAGACTGAAACTGGACCCACACCTTTCACCATTAACTAAGATAGTCTCTCACTGGATTAAAGATTTAAACTTAAGACACGAAACTATAAAAATACTAGAAGAGAGTGCCAGGGAAAACCCTTGAAGAAATTGGTCTGGGCAAGTATTTTATGATGAGGACCCCCCAGGCAATTGAAGCAGCTTCACAAATATACTACTGGGACCTGATCAAACTAAAAAGCTTCTGCACAGCCAAGAACACAGTAAGTAAAGCAAGCAGACAGAATGGGAGAAGATATTTGCAGGTTATGTCTCCGACAAAGGTTTAATAACCAGAATCTATAGAGAACTCAAATGTATTAGCAAGAAAAGAACAGTGATCCCATAGCAGGCTGGGCAAGGGACTTGAAGAGAAACTTCTCTGAAGAAGACAGGCACATAGCCTACAGACTAATGAAAAAATGCTCATCATCTTTAATCATCAGAGAAATGCAAATCAAAACTACTTTGAGATATCATCTAACTCCAGTAAGATTAGCACATATCACAAAATCCCAAGACCAGAGATGTTGGCGTGGATGTGGAGAAAAGGGAACACTTCTACATTGCTGGTGGGAATGCAAATTAATACGTTCCTTTTGGAAAGATGTTTGGAGAATACTTAGAGACCTAAAAATAGATCTGCCATTTGTTTCAACAATTCCTCTACTAGGTATATACTCAGAAGACCAAAAATCACATTATAACAAAGATATTTGTACCACAATGTTTATTGCAGCCCAATTCATAATTGCTAATTCATGGAAATAGCCCAAGTGCCCATTGATCCATGAATGGATTAATAAATTGTGGTATATATACACCATGGAATATTATGCAGCCTTAAAAAAGATGGAGACTTTACCTCTTTCATGTTTACATGGATGGTGCTGGAACATATTCTTCTTGGTGAAGTATCTCAAAAATGGAAGAAAAAGTGTCTAATGTACTCAGCCCTACTATAAAACCAATTTATAGCTTTCATATGAAAGCTATAACCCAACTATAGCCCAAGAAGAGGGGAAGGGAGAAGAGGGAAGGGAGGGGAGGGGACAGGATGAACAGAGGGAGGGTAATTGGTGGGAACACACCTATGGTGCATTTTACAAGGGTACATGTTAAATTTACTAAGTGTAGAGTCTAAATGTCTTAACACAATAACTAGGAAAATATGGTGAAGGCTATGTTAACCAGTGTGATGAAAATATTTCAAATGGTATATAAAACCAGTACATTATACTCCATGATTGCATTAATGTACACAGCTAAAAATAATAATAATAATAAAAGAGTTTGTGGGCAGCACCTGTGGCTCAGTGGGTAGGGCTCTGGCCCCATATACCAAGGGTGGCAGGTTCAAACCTGACCCCAGCCAAACTATAACAAAAAATAGTCGGGCGTTGTGGCGGGTGCCTGTCGTCCCAGCTACTCAGGGGCTGAGGGAAGAGAATCTCTTAAACCCAGGAGTTGGAGGTTGCTGTAAGCTGTGACACCACAGCACTCTACCAAGGGCAATAAAGTAAGACTTTGTCTCAAAAAACAAGAGTCTGCAGTAGGGAGGTTCAACTGGAAAAAAAAAAAAATTAAGAAATGAATCCCAAATGAACCCATCAACTAGTAAACAGATATAAACATATAGGAAAGCTCATGGAGTCTGGATTTCACATGAGGTAACTTTTTTCTCCACTAAGATTTAAAAAAGAAAAAAGATTGGAAGTAAGTTTGGTTTGATGAAGGCACAGTCCCCTGATTGAAGGTTTCCTTGTCCCTGGAGTCAGGAAATATCACTCATTCTAGGTGGTTCCTTGATGTCAACTTCCTGAAATTAACTCTCAGAGCACAATTATTTATAACAATAAAAATCAATTAGCAATGTAAATCTTTAGGTTCTTGGAACCCACGTGGTAAGGCTTGTCTGAATTGGGTAGAGGCTGACCATGTCGGGAACTCTGGTAAGACAGTTTGAAGTAAACAAGGCTGTGCCACATATATCATAAAGGAGCTGGCACTCAGGTGTTTGCACTCCGCTTGAGGAATATTTCTCAGTGAGCCTTCCATTCCCAAATTCATAAAACAGGGATATAAAGCCCTTCTTACAGATCTTGCCTTTTCGTGGAGAGTTTCAAAATGAGAGGCAGCATAGAACAGGATTTGTAGATTGTAAAGGTAACTACAAATGCTCAGTGATGTTACTTGGATTAACCAGCCTTTGGAGGGACTTTTTAAAATAGGAAGGAGGGCTAGAGGAGAATCAGGTTCCCAGGGTTCTTTTGTTTGTGTCATAAAATCCCTTGTTCTCTTGGATACAGTATTAGCATTGCTGAGATTCAACATTGTCCCTGGGGTTGCTGTGTCACAGACGGCATCAGAGCGGCAGGGGCAGGGAGCTCACATCACTGAGAGGACCAGCTTCAGACTCAACTGGCCCAGGTTTGAATCCCAACTTCAACACTAGATAATGCCTTTCTGAGTGCCTCTTAGAAGTGTTATATGAATGATACTGTACAGTGATCATGTGAACATAGTATATACTCACTGTGTCATACAACTTGCTAAGGAAGCTCTGATCTTCCAAGATTGGTGGAGAGTCTCCTCCAGGGGCTGGGGAGGCTGAGCCTGCCACCATCCACTCTCTGAATCTCTGAAAGGCCTTTCTCTTTTATCATGTGTCCCTGAACTTTGGTGTGCAAATGCTGTCTGGTAACTCACTGACAGTCCCCAGTGACTGAGACACATCTTCACACCTGCTGCCTTCTCTGGTGTCTCCCCCGATCTGTGACCCATACGCTGGGGCACTGACTGTCCTTTGAGACTCTGCTCTCTCCTCTTAGTTCCCTTAGTTTCCTTCCCTTAGTTTCCACCTCAAGGATAATGGAAAGGACTTCCGCAGAGGAACCAGTTTGCCAGCTAGCCAGAGCCTCAAGGACCCTCCAGAAACCTCCTGCTTGACCTGTGCCCATGAAGCTCATTCCCCACATCTCAACCTGCAGTCATCTTAAAGCCAGGAAGGAGGAGCCATCAGCCGTGCAGAAAGAGGAGATAGGGCCTTCTTCCTTCTCTGCTTCAAGTTCTGGACGCCAATTCCAGCAGGGGCTCCACTAAGGCTGTGGATGGTTCTTGCCGGCCTCAGGGAGCAGCTTCTTGAAGAAGCAGGACTCTGGACTCTTGACAGTCCTTCCAGATGTCTCCTCACTCAGGCCTCCCCCCCAAGCAAACATTTCTGCAAGGGCAGTTCTGGAATTTCTATATCAGAGGACTAGGTGTAAAAATGAGGGGGCTTGGCCTTGACCTAACAAAATGATATTTTTATTTAAACTACATGTTACATATAGACCTATAAAAATATAGTTTCCTAAAGGTACTTTTATACCCACGTAAAGAAGATCAAGAAAATAATCGTGAAGATGAGACAACATGGTTGTTATTATAATTATTTCTTTTCTATAGTCTTTCAATTTGTGATCATAAATCCAAAAGGCTCAGAAAAACATCTTTTTTTGCATAACCTGTTTGGCAAGAAAACCCTTCCTAAATGGATGTGAAGTCATTTATTGTCAGTCTCTCTGCTCTGGTTTGAACACTCATCCACTCCATGTACTTGGTTACTGGGTGCTGCCCCAGACCTTCAGAGATGCCAGGTACTACCCAGTATTTATATCATATTTCCTTCCTAAAAATCCTAAAAGTCTAACTTCCCAAATGCACCTGGCTCTGGAGTTTTGGAGAGGGGACCGTGGACCTTATTATAATAATGATCATTGATATTGCTGCTATTTAGCACTGGTGGAGGTGAGGTGGGACAAAGGCCCCGGCTCAGCTCCCCGTGAGTCCCCAAATTGCTCTTCAGGAACTTCTGCTCTTCAGACATCATTGCTGCCCACTTCCAGTGAACCGTGGCTGGCTTCATCAGCTCCATCTCAGGGCAGATCATCACATGGCTCAAAGGCAGGACCAGGACAAATTCACCAGGCTGAAGCCCCCCAAACTGTGCCTCAGCCCAAGGGTGAGTGGTAGCTTTTCCCACTGAGTGGCAGGGTGTGCTGGAGCTCTGAGCCTCATGTGGAACCAGGGAGGACATCAGTGTGGCTGTCAACAGCAGCTGTACTGAGTCACGGGGAATCAGATGATAAGGCAATTATCTCTGGCACCCTCATCAAAGGCCCTCTCAACCAGGACACACAGAACCCGCCAGTGCCGTGAGCCCCCAGCCCCTTGCCCACTCTCCACCCTGAATGCTAATTAGGCTGGGAAGGGAAAAGGGAGGCCCGAGTCTCTGCCAGAGGAGTCCCTGGCAGAGAAGCAGGGCTGCTGTGACCCCATCAAATACCAATGGCTCCAGATGCCTAGACCCCAGAAGGGCAGGACCATGTCCATTTTACTCTTCCACTGTGTTCATTTTCTGAGTGGAAATAATTGCTAAGGCCTCACAAAGAGACACCAAGAGCTTTCTCCTGGGGCAAGAGCCAGGAGGCGAAGATGGAGGAGGTGATGTAGAAGGAGGAGGAGGAGGGAACAGAGAGGGGAGCCCTTTCTGGTGTGGGCCCCACCCCATGGCAATCTGCCCTTGAGCCATCTGGCTCCTTCCTGAGCTTCTGAAGTCCCCCTTCCCTGCCAGGCTCGGGGTTTTTTCTTACATCCCCCTCCCATGACCAGTGCTGCCACCTGCCTACTCTGTCCCCATCCAAAGATCCACACAGATGAGCATCATTCTCTTACATGACCAGGAAACTCAACCCTTGGTCTTGGTTTCTGCTAAATCCCAAGAAAACCAGCATAATTTCTGTGATAGTCATCCATGTAGTTGTATGTGTTGGAAATGTATTCACTTAATTACTGAATACAAATTTGGTATATGAATATGCATAGTTCATTTTATTTATTCTCACTAGATTGACACAAAGATATCTCTAATTTTAAGCTGTTATGAATAAAGTTGCTACAAATATTCTTGAGTCTTTTGTAGGCAAATATAGACTCATTTCTCTCAGGTAAAGACCTAGGAATAGAATTGTTGGTCCACAGGATAGGTATACGTTTACATTAGTTAGAAACTTCCAATTTTCTGAAGTAGGTATATCATGTTGTCTTTCATTTAATCTTCAACATTAGATGTGTTTTAAGCAGTCTTAAACACCTTTTGAGAGGAGGTGGGTTTCAAATGAATGAACAAATAGATGGATGGGTAAACAAAAAAGGCACTCACTCTCCAGCCCAGCCAGACAGCAACATCGAGCTTCTTTCTGCCCACTGGTCTCATGCTGTTGTCTTCTCCGACTCATGGCTGCCTCATCTGTGCAGCAAACCACATTCAGTCCCCAGGCCTCCCAGGTTGGCTGTTCCTACCCTTTCAACTACATGCATACCGTAGATGCTTTGGCAGGAAATCCAGCCTGGTGAATCCTAAGGAAACCCCCACTCTCTTCACCAGTAGAGTGAGAGGCACATGCCCATGGCTGTAGAAAAAGAGCAACCACCCACGACACTGCTCCCACAACTGCCACCAACTAGCTGTTCATAGGTACCTGGTGCCTCTCCTTCTGGGTTTGAGGCTCTCACTGGCCAGTTATGGGCAGTGACCCATTCGGTGGATTGTAACATCAGGGAAGGCTGAGGTTGCAGCTCAGGTGCCAGTTCCATGGCCTTGTAGGTGACCCACCTCCTCACACCCCCCCCTTCTCTCACAGCTTAGCTGCATGTAGAGCCTTCTGAGATGTCTAACCATGGTTCCCCATATTGGAAAACGTGACTATCTCGACACCAAGCTCTTCTTGTCCTCATTCTGAAACTTTGATTCCTTGAGAACTTTATTTCACATAATCGCTAGTCTATGGAGAAGTGGAATCAAGAAGGGTGGTAGGAGAGAAAAAATAAAATAGGCAGAGGGGATATGGGCTCAGAGGCCGGGGGACCCCTTCCAAAAAAAAGGGAAAGAGTATGACCCTCCCCTCCAGGACCTTATAATTATTGGCTCCCGTTCTGGGGTGGGCTCAGAGGATCCTTATTTACTCTGTATCCTGTATGAGAAGAGCAAGAAGCATGTTCAGTGGGCTGGGAGTCTTGGCACTCTGAAGCCAGTAGGCTCACACCACTGTTAGCCTATTGGTACCTCAGAGCAAAAGGGTACTTCTGAGAAGAAGTGCCCTTTCTTTGGCTGGAATGTAGTGTGAGCTCGCACTCAGGTACACGCACCCCTTGGTAGATGCCCCCTAAGAAGAGCAGGGGCACAAGTCGTGGGCTTGGATGAAATGCCTGGCCTAACTTTCAGGCATTCTTGGTGGAGCTCCCAAGAATAAGCCATAAGTGTTGTCTACTGATGCGGGTGATCTGTCCAGACAGCCCCACTAAATATGTGGACTGGGTCTGGGATGTATTTCTCTGAAAAGGGTACTCGGACTGGTCCTGTATCCTCATAGTGAATATGTAAAAGTCACAGTTCTATTATGATTGATCCCAAACCATGATGGAATTAGCCAAACTCCTGGCAGGGGTTGAGAAGGAAAAGTTTCAAATAGAAACACTGAGCCCAAGTGCCCATCAACCCATGAATGGATTAATAAATTGTGGTATATGTATACCATGGAATACTATGCAGCCTTAAAAAAGATGAAGACTTTACCTCTTTTATGTTTACATGAAGGGACCTGGAACATATTCTCCTGAGTAAAGTATCTCAGGAATGGAGGAAAAAGCATCCAATGTACTCAGTACTTTTATGAAACCAACTTATATTTACTCACATTTTCTTATAAAAGATAGAACACAACTATAGCCCAGGATGAAGGAGAGAAATGGAGTGGGAAGGGAGGAGAAGGGGGAGGTTTGATAGAGGGAGGGTAAACGGCAGGACCACACCTATGGAGCATATTGCAAGGGTACAAGTCAAATCTGTCAAGTGTAGAGCATAAATGTCTTAGCACAATAATCAAGTAAATGAGGCAAAAGCTATGTTGATTGGTTTGATGTAAGCATATCAGATTGTATAAAAAAATCAACACATTGTACCCCACATATGCATAAATGTATTCATGATCTATGTGTATATGACTTAATAAAAAAAAAAAATAGAAACACTAAGATAGAGAATCACATGGATTTCACAAAACCCTTTGCGAAGCCTAGATGACATTGACCTCCATCTGCACATCCTGGGCCTATCTGCCTTTACAGTACTATGCCCCGGAGTTGGGAGCAATGGGTTTTACTGGAATAGCATCCTTTCCATTCAGTGAGTTTTGACCACCTGGGTGAATGAGTAAATGAATGAGTCACCAAACAAACCACTCACCTCCCAACCCAGTAAGCAGCCCATGTGGAGCTTCCCAACACACTGGCCCTCATTACTAACATGTGTATGCAAGAAGAGCTCAGAATCCCCAGGTTGGGGGAGGGGTTGTGTTTACATAAAAAAAAAAAAGAGTTAGACTGTCTCTGATGTCGAATATCAGATATTTAGAAACTTATTCCAAAACACCAAGATAGTGTAATGGTTGAGCATAGAGATGCTAGCAGTAGACTGGCTGGTTTAAATTTTTTTTTTACAGTTTTTGGCTGGGGTCAGGTTTGAACCCACCACCCTCCAGTATATGAGACTAGTGCCCTACTCCTTGAGCCACAGGTGCTGCCCTAGTTTAAATTTTTTACATGGGAGTGACTAGAAACTTCTTTAACTTATTATTATTATTATTATTATTTTTTTTTTTGAGACAGAGCCTTAAGCTGTCGCCTTGGATAGAGTGCTGTGGTATCACAGCTCACAGCACCCTCCAACGCCTGGGCTCAAGCAATTCTCCTGCCTCTGCCTCCCAAGTAGCTGGGACTACAGGTGCCCACCACAACACCTGGCTATTTTTTGGTTGCAGCCATCATTGTTGTTTGGTGGGCCCAGGCTGGATTCGAACCCACCAGCTCAGGTGTATGCGGCTGGCGCCTTAGCCACTTGAGCCACAGGTGCTGAGCCTTCTTTAACTTCTTTGACCCTTTATTCTCTTATCTTTAAATAAGGATGACACCTTCTTCTGGTTATGGTAAAGATTCCATAAGATACTGTAAGTGAAGCACCTGTCCCATCATAAGTGCTTGACAAATTATTATTACACAGACGTCTGAATGGCTCTTCCCTCCTTTGACTTGGATGCTTGTATAGAACAATTTTTAAAAGTTATAAATGGAGAGAAAGAAGTTGAACAAACGGTGCCATTAGAAGACTGTCAACAGACAGATGACGATCCGAGTGACCCTTTACTTGTGAAGGCTTCAGGCTGGCGTCTGGATGAGCCGGGCTGAGCGGTTTGTCTCTTCAATAGGGTGACACTCAAATAATGATGTTGGCCAGTGCTGCCCCTAATTGAGTTTTAATTACAGTACTTCCAGGAAGAATGAAGTGAAAGCTCTGTTCTCCTTGCATAATTAAATTTGGGTTAGTATATCTGGAGAATTCTTAGCCCACACATGTTTCATTTTTCCTCGTCTGAAGAGGGATTTCAAAATTGGACATTGTTGTTTAATGGATGAAGTTTAAGAATGACACATGGGCTTTGCTCCTCTTTAATTAGGAATAGTTAATTGTAGAAAGAACCTAATTAGATTGCCACCAGTGGGAGATGTAGGTGGAGATAAGATGGATCTCTTCATTAGCTATGGTTCCAAGAAAAAAGGAGCCGAGTAGGTTGGTGGAATTCTGGGGGCTTCCAGGCCATGCAGTCATAATTTTGAAAAATCCTGCTTTTCACAGAAGGGGACTGCGTTTGGGAGCCTGTGCGTGCTTTTGAGCACCTATGTGCCAAACAGTGTGCGGGGCTCTCAGAGCGGCTGAGAAAAGCAAAAGGCATGATCCCTTTCCTTCAGATGTCTCCAGCTTGTTCAAGGATACAGAATTAGCACACTGGAGGCAGAGGAAAAGGAAACCTTCCCCAAAGCTGACAGCATGCGGTACGGATGACAAGTTCCAAATGATGTCCAAGAAGGCAGCTCACTGGGGATTGTGGGGCTCGCAGAAGTCTCGTGTAAGTGTGGCAGACTTAGGTGAGTTACCTATCTCTAGTCCAATTTTCTCATTTGTAAAATGGCATGCACCTTGTAAGGTTATAATGAGCATTAAAGGCAGAAAACACTGAGCATAGGGTTGGACACATATTTCATTCTGAAAACAATAGCAGCTGTTCTTGTGATTATTTATGGGCCCTTCTCATTCTGAGATGGTGGCTCCCATGAACTTGCCTGAACCTCATTTGAACAGGTTGTTCTCCACAGAGCTCAGCAGCTGAGTTAAGACCTGAAGGGGCCAGTCTTTGCCTGTGCTCAGGGGATGAGTGGGCAAAGTTTTACAGAAGTGGGGTTCTGGAGGACCAGACTGCCTGGGGACTGCTGACTTGGACAGTGTCACCACTGCCCTCTGTGCCATTTTGCCAAGAACTCGGATGTTTGTTAAATGAACAGCTAACAGGTTGAGTAGCCCAGTGGTCCTCGGTTGGACATCATTTTGTGTCCTGCCTCTTCCACATTAGCAACATCTGGAGACAATTTTGATTCTCCTAACTGGGCAGAGATTGCTGCTGGGATCTAGTAAGTAAAGGGCAAGGATACTGCTAACTGTCTTACAATGCACAGGACTGACCCTCCCCTCCCCAAAAGACTTATCCAGCCCAAACTGTCAGTAGTAATAGAGTGAGAAACCCTGGAGTAAGCTGTTCTGAATCCAAGGCAGCAAGCCTGGCACAGCAGTCCCTGACGCTGTGTCAAAGTGTGACCTGAGAGAGGCACATTCTTCCAGGCTCCCTCCACAGGCAGTCACTCTCAGGTCACCTGCATAGGAGATCCCAGCCTGGGCTTCTTGTTTTCTAAATGGCCCTCAGGGGAGTTGCCCACGCGGTTGGTCAACAAATTGTCCAGGGAGTGTGTTCTACAGCTTGGCCACCAGATGGAGATCTTGGGATACTCTTTCTTGAGAAACACATGCGCTTGGGCTGAACCTGTCTCCCCAGAGAGTGGTGTTTGCTTTTAGTTTCTTGCTCTAAGCACCAGGCAGCCTCTAGGAAAAGGGAATTTGGGGAGAAGAAGGCATAAACTAGAGGGAGGGTTCAAGATCCCCTTCTTGCTTTGCAACTCCTTGGCACTAGCAGCCCTGCAACGGCTTTCCAAACAAATTAGGTTTGCACCTTTGAACCTCTGTTAGCAGTGTCTATACTGAAGGGATGTGGCCCTGCCCTGTTATTAATAAGTCCTGTCATTTCTGAAAGACAGATTGGAGACTTGATATAGAACACAGGGAGATGGACAGATGGAGGAGCCACGTGGCAGGGGCTGGCACGTGCCTTCCCTCAGGCCACCACGTGTGCGGGACACTGTGCACGCATGATCTCATTTTTCCTCCCAGAACTCCAGCATAGGGGGCTATTTTATACAGAGTCCTAGTAACCAGCCAAAGTCACACAGTAAGTCCAAGTCCAGTCTTACCCACGGCCCCATAGAGCCCCTTGTTTGTCATCAGTGTGGAAGGGCTCCTCGTCCTCAAACCCAGGGGAATGCACCGGCTCCTGGCTGCATTGGGGGGGACATGTAATTTGTCACCTAAAACAGGGCACTTTTGAAAATAAGAGATGCATTAACAGGACAGTCGCTAAGACACCAGATGCAAAACTGGACGCAAGGTCAACCTAGCTAAGGGACCTTTCCGGTCTAATCCCCAAGCTTCTGAGATCCAAGCAGGACTTTTTTTCAGCTTCCATGACATTCTCAAGATCGAATAGTGGAAAGTTTGGGGGAAGAAGGAGAGTAAGAAAACTTGCAAGGCTGACTCCTTGTGGGTACCGCCTAAGACCAGAAGGGCATGGGGTGTGTGTGGAGGGTGTGGTGAACCACCTGTTATTGTGTTCCAGATTATGACATATTCAAAATTTATTGCCCGCCGTGTCCTAATCCATCCTTTTTTGCAATGCTTGGGATACCAGAGCTGAATCTTGCAAACATTTCCCCGGCGCCAACAGGCGCAATACTCAGATTCACCAGTAGGGGGTGCTAGAGGCACACCGTAGGAAGAAGGGTTTCTCTTCAGGTTCCTCTGGGCTTGCCTTCCTTCCGTCTCCTGCTGGGTGAAGGACACCCCTCTCCCCAGCTCAGCGTCCCTCAAGGAGTTTTCAGTGGAACCCCTATATGTGGCTTTCTGGTGAGTTTTGCAGGCACCTCATCCCTCTTCCAGGAAGTTCAGGAACAAACCCTTAGGGCAGCTTCCTGGAAGCTTCTGGGAGAGTTCCACCAACTCCCCAGCCAGCTTTTCAGGAAGTTCTGCAGCATTCCCTCCAGGTAGCTGCCACCCCAGGGAGCAGTCCCTGATTGACAGTGTCTACCTGTCACCTCAGCAAACTTCTTCATCCAGCAGCCCACAGCCCCATTCTCTCTACAGTGTCTGACTCACAGGCTTGTTGGAGAGAAACGGGGTACTCTGCTAGGTTGTAGGGTAGAGCCTGCTCCCTGTATCTGCCATTCCTGTTCTTTAGATTTCTCTTTATCCTTAGTAGCCAATACTTGGTACTACACCCACAGGCACACACTAGTTAATAACCCATTTTTAAAAGGAAAATCAGATTAATATGAAGGTACAAATGATTAGGTTACATTGTTTGCACTTGTTAGGTAAAGTTTAAGTTGTAGTTGAGCCCTTTATGGGGGGTGTGCTGTATATCCTTACATTGTGCCCATTAGGTAAGAGCTTACCAATCCCCCTCTCCTGCCACTTGAATTTATTTGTGTTTTTCTCTCATGTTGGGGTATAGTTGTTTATCCATTGATTTCATATTAGTATTCTGTACATTGGATACTTAGATACTTAATTTTCCATTCTTGTGATACTTTACTAAGAATGTTCTTCAACTCCATCCAGGTAAATACAAAAGATGTGAAGTCTCCATATTTTTTATGCCTAAATAGTATTCCTTGATATACATATACCACAGTTTACTAATCCATTCATGTGTTGATGGGCACTTGGGTTGATTCCACATCTTGGTGATTATGAATTGAGCTACAGTGAACATTCTAGTACAAATGTTCTTATGGTAAAATGATTTTTTTTTCTTCTGAGCAGATACCTAGTAATGGGATTGCAAAATCAAATGGAAGGTCTACTTTCTTTCAGCTCTTTGAGGATTCTCCATACTTCTTTTCCAAGAGGTTGTATTAGTTTGCAGTCCCACCAATAGCATAAAAGTGTTCCCTTCTCTTCACATCCACCCAGCATCTGTGGCTTTGAGATTTTTTTAATGTAGGCTATCCTCATTGGAGTTAGGTGGTATCTCGGGGTGATTTTTTTTAAAACCTCTGCAATTATTAGTTTGTTAGTATAATCCAGGACTGAGATGTTCAGTATTCCTCCTGAAATTACATAAAAAAATGCAAATGGAAAGAATCCAAGTCAAAATTATATAATAAAACAGCACTCCATCACAAAAGTGTGTAAAATTACAAGAACACTCTTTTAAAATACTGGCACTTTAAGAGAACAATAATCTCAAAAACCACAAAATTGCCAAATTGTCCCCTAAACTGCTAAGCAGATAAACATGACTCTAATGAATAAGTGTGGGTTTGTAATGAAAAATTAAATTCAAATAAACTGAACAACTTGTATTAAGATGTGAAGTTTAGGCGGAGAGAAGAAGGCTGACTGAAGCCAGCTTTCCACAGAGGCTCCCATCCAGAAGGAGAGTTAAAGGACAGAAATTTAGCAAGTAACCAGGTGGATTAGAGCTGCACCAAGAGAGAAAGATGAAGAACACACATCAAATAATAAAGAATGCTCCAGGAGTGAGGCAAGCTGTGACCCCAAGGATACAAACAAAAGGTACAAAATCCATCACCAAGCAGATGGAAGTCCCCTCCCCCATGAGAATGGCTCAGAGTGCCCCACAAACAAACTAGCGGAGTTCAAAGGTCCTCCCATTACATTCCACAAGAGAGACTCTCTAAAGACTGGACCTACCTCTGCTACTAGGGTATCACAGCATTCTCCTGCCAGGTATAAAACTGTATAAAACTGTATATATTCTGTACCTGCAATTCTGAGCTCCCAGCACTCCCCATCACTCTCACTCTGAGGTCTGGATGCCTGTCCCCCAGGAGTCCAGATTCTTGGGTGATTTCTCAATGAGTGTGGAGAGGGCCTAAACTGCAGCTAGTCAGTGCTGACTCTGCAGCACGGAGGTGAGGAGAGGACGGTCGATGAAAGGGAACCACACTGGAGCGGCAGTGCCCCAAGGCGCAGAGCAGCAGATGTCTTTTGGCAACAATAGGGCTCACTCCCAGATATTCAAAAGCCACATCCCCTGTCTGCCTGGGCAACCAGAGGAGGCTGGGCATCTACTCATGTGGCAAACACCAGTGAACAGATCTGGGATGGAAACGCAGGCCCCATGAGTAAAGGGTTTGCCTGAGGCGGTACTGGCCTGGGTGGAGCGCAGGGACTAGAAACGCATGCACAGAGCTGGGAAGTTCTCAGGGAAGGACTGGCCATAGGACCACTTTATTGAGCCTAAGATGCACCCAGCCCTCAGGGGATCACCAGCCTATAGACAAAGGAAGAAAGGAGGCTAGAACTGACGGCTAACTGAATATAAACCTGCAGGAGCAAAGACAGGGCCTGAGGCACAGGCTCTGGGAACTGAAAATAGCTTCTCTTCTGCAGGGGAATTTAGCAGGGACGGAAACACATTTCTGAAAAGTTGTTCTGTTCTGTTCTGTCAGTACATCAATCAGGGGTGGGGCTAAAACAAGTGAACACCCCCCAGCCTCCATCAAGTGCCCAAGGTTGTCAGGCCTCACCTCCCCCTGCTAGATAGAGGCAGACAGCAGCCTGGCTGAGCAGATATAGATTTCCTTGTGATTGAGGCAGGTGCAAACCCCTGGAGTATCTGTTCACTAGAGGCAACTGGGTCACAGCCCTGTGGGGCTATCAGTGACTGAGTGTGACAGAGGTGCAAGGTGGGGAAAGAGGCATTAACCTTCCCAGACTGATCTATTTGCTGGGTGGGTCCTCCTGACTCCACAGAGCTCCGGAGCAAGTCATATCTGAGTAGTCACCAGACCCCTGCAATTCAGGTTGACAGAGACCTTTTAAACTCTCCCACCTGAGGGTGTTGACTGAGACAATTGATTTGGATCTTTTGAACTGAGCCAATCACCCAAGGACTATTCAGGTGGTACCCTGGGCGTGTGGTTGTAGGAAGGTTTGATTTGCCTTTACGAATTTTGCCTATGGGGGGCGGGGTGACTTAATTGCTGGTATTTCTCCACAGCTGAGACTTCAACCCAGAGTAACTGTTTCACTAGGGTCAAACAGAGACCAGCCGAAAATAAGACAGAACAACTTAGCACCACCACACAAAACAGGTCCCCAGTTTCTCAGGCCATAGCACTGTATGGGTCCTTGACAAAACTCCAGGGGAAAAATCAAAGGATATAAAACAATCATGGGGTGGAATCATCAGAAAAACTCTGGTAACATAAATAACCAGAATAGATCAACCTCCCAAATGAAAGATATGGCAGATGTAACTGAAGATCCCATTCATAAACAGCAGGCCGAAATGTCAGAAATCATATTCAGAATTTGGATTGCAAACAAGATGAATAGAATGGAGGAAAATTTGGAATTAGAAATTCAAGGAGCAATTCAAAAGTCAGAATTGGAAATTCGAGGAGAAATTCAAATGTTGTTTCAAGAATTTAATTAATTTAAAGACAAAACCACCAAAGATTTTGACAGACTGAAGCAAGAATTTCCAGCCCTCAAAGATCTGAAAAATACAGTAGAATCCCTCAGTAAAAGAGTGGA